>QOCX01000588.1:0-118295 GCA_005959815.1 Sarcophaga bullata
ATCTGATGCAGAATGTTTTTCAAGACAGTTGGCACATTGAATTCTAGTACATAGGGAATCTGGATGAGGCGGTAGGTTGCGGGTACTACAAGTTTCAAGGTTTTTGCACTTATGTTTTGTATGACCGAGAAGTTGAGAATTTTTGCACCGCATTGGATTTGGGAAGTATACTCTTACTTTGACTTTATACCA
Organism: Sarcophaga bullata; assembly: GCA_005959815.1. NCBI lineage: Eukaryota > Metazoa > Arthropoda > Insecta > Diptera > Sarcophagidae > Sarcophaga > Sarcophaga bullata. The sequence goes on from QOCX01000588.1 coordinate 193, forward strand.
TGCTACATCAATTATTTTTGGCAAATTATATAGGTTAAAAGTCAAAACCATGTATCCGGAACATTCTTGTTTCTTCGCATTATCATCAATACAGTCATTGTCCTCCTTAGGATTATCCAATTTCTTCGTAAATTTGTAGACTGAAACAACGCCTTGAGGACGAAGTTCTTTCACAATTTCTTCCTCCGACACGTCGTTGAGACAAGGAGCGTAAATTATACCGTTAACTAATTATGACCTATCATTAATTTAACATGTTATTGACAATATTCAAAAGGGATTTTGCCTTTAGAAACTTGTCTGCAACGGTTTGATTACGAACCAGTAATAATAAATTCCTATCTCTTAATTGGCTAATGGAGTCAATTAACGTAGAAATTGCATGTAAGCCTTTATGAATTACAAATGGACTTAGTTTTCTTAATTTATTTTCTTCAGATGAGACCAGTATGTATTTGGGATTTGTTGATAAGTTAGGTTGTGCATTTGGTAGAGTAGGAAAGTTTTTTTATTTGGATGGTCAATAAAATCACTTAGTACAGCAAATCTATTTGATTGCTGTTTATCTGGAGGCCCAGGGACCATGATGATTTAATTAACTTTTTTTCCTTTCTTTTTATGCAAGTATTATAAGTTACAACAAATAAATTATATACTTGATCACTCTCAACGAGAAGATGAAGAAAAGAATGTAAGCACCGTTATTTAAGTAGCTTAATTATTTCTATTAATAGAACAAAAGAGATAAAAGAAAGAAACAACCGCACGCTTTCAGCATTAGTCGATTACTAAAAAAAAAAAAATATTAACTCCGGTACAACAGGATTTTTAACACTGGAATAATTAAATGCAAGCAGCGCTGACGTTTGCTCATTAATTTTAATTTAATTATTAAGACGCTGTTATATTTACATTTAATTAAAATTTATAAATAATTATGTTTTTCTGTTTCTTTTTCATATGCTCCTTAAGAAAAAAGATTACGTGGAACATACACTTTTCTTACACTTTTCCTCTCGGTTCGGTCGTAAATTGGAATATCAGAATGATATAATCGAAACGGAGAACAGGCGTGATTGGCATATATCAAAAAATGTAGTTAATAGTATAGTTAGTTGTGGTGTTTTCCTATCTTGTGTATTTTGTTCTGTACAATAAATTTACATACATAATCGGTAATTTTTCATCTCATACCATTTATTTTGTGTGTTTAATTTTTTATATGAGTGGCGGGACCTACAGTTTCGAACGACAATTTTTGAGAAACTTTTCATGGCAATTACATTTATTCTCGGAGTTTTTTCGAGAAATCTGCTGAGACGAAGTCGTCAAATAAACATTTTCCCTATTGTCGTTTTTTTTGATGTCTGACCCGGTGTTTTCAACAATAAGGCAATAATCCAACACACTACCTACTAAACTGCGGCGACTCCAATAAACTATACAAATTTAACCGTCCGTCAAAGCTGGCAATAAGGATGTATGGTGCGTTGGGATTAATGATTCCACTTGGGCCATATATCGTATTTTTGTTTACAATTTCATGTAGTCTAGATTAACATTAGGATGAGATATCTCTGCTAAAATCATGTAATCAAAACTGATAGGTGTAATATGTTTAACAGAGTACAGAGTACAGATCTCGATATCATAATTTCACAATAACATACATAAATAATTGGCCATTACAATCCTTCAGTCAGGATTACGGCCTAGCTTCTCACACCACTTGTTGTGTGTGTTAATTTTTATACATGAGACCTACAGGGACCTACAGATTAAAGTCGACTCCAAACTACAGTTTTTTGAGGAACTTTACATGGCAATTTTATTTACTCTCAGAGTTTTTGCCAGAAATCTGCAGAGAGGAAGCCGCCGAAGAAATATTTTTTCATATTTCGTTTTTTGATGTCTGACCGGGGATTTCACAATAATGATTTTTTAATATTTTTTTAATTCTCTTACTGTTATACTATATTGATGTGCTTATGTTTGACCCATGTACGATTTAGATATTAATTTATGCCACTTTAATGACATGTGAATGTAATTAACAGATCTGTCATTGTATCCTAGTAGATTTTTATATATTATAAAAGTTGTTACAGTATAACGGATTGTAAATCATTATCAATATTAAAGATTTTTTAATCACTCTATTCAAGAGGTTAATATACTTCTCGATTGAAATAAATAATTTTCTGCAATTTGAATTATGATTCACCTTATTTTGACATGTGCTATGCCATATGCATAATAATGCAATGCGCCTTTTCGTGTTAGATTAGATATTCCGAGATACTATATATATATATATATATATATAATTATATATTAATATATATATATATATATATATATATAATATATATAAAATATAATATATATAAATATAATATATATATATATATATATATATCTATATATATATATATATATATATATATATATATATGACCATATCATATCATATTGTGTTATATATATATAATATAATAAGTTATTATATATATATATATATATATATATATATTTATATATATATAAATCCAAAAAAAAAAACGTTTAAAGATATTTGACAGAAATATCTTAAAAAATGTAATATCTTATAAAATAGATAAAACCCTTTTTTACGTACCTGGAGACAAATAATTATGGAACGGGATGAAAATTCTGATTATCAACAACAAAGGAAAAAAGTATTGCTTGCTACCGAAAATGATAGTTCTAAATAAAGGGATATAATGTAAATGCATTATGTTGGAATATCGAAAAATAGTTAAAGGAGATAGTTGAATCATTGTTTTCTTTTTTATGACCAATATGAAGTTTCTGATATAATATGAAATTTGTTGGAGTATTTTAAATTTACACATTAAATTTATCATACAATTGGCAGACAAAGCAACTAACAATCACAAGCACTTGGTGATCAGTGCATGCTGACCCTCTTTCTAAGTAAATAATTAAAAAAAAATTAAATTTAACAATTATAAATAACGAACAAGAAAATCAATAATAAATAAGAAAAAAATAAAGTAATACGAAACAAATCAAAATAGAAAACAAACACTCGCTCCAAGTAACTGGCTAAGAAATGAAATATAGTAAAAAATTACAGTTAAATTACAAATTATAGTTAAAATACAATAATAATTTAATAACAACCCGTAAGGAAATACTCGCAACAATAACAAGAATATAATTACTAGGAAATAAAACAAAATAAAAATATTGCAGAAATATATAAAATTCTTCAGTGGGCACTGACAACTCAGGGCTTTCATGTACCATTGTGTTAAACTTTCCTACCCCTTTCTAGGTTCCCACTTTTTCCATTCTGTGCCGTATTAGAGTGAATTCTTTAATGGTTAAACCATAACACTGGTCGCTAAAATAATAAATAAACAACAATTTATCTCTTTGTCTTTTGTATTATGGGAACGGATTCTTTTTGTGGCGTAAATGGTAGAAAATTTCAGAATCGATTTCTGCAACATACGTGGGATTATATCGGATTTCTTCGCTGTGTATGCTCACATTTGTCTCCATCGGTAGAATGTTCGAACTAAGTGAGACTCAGGTATCTGTAATGCAACTACTAGGCACTTACGGTGCAGAATTTAAACTCAATATTAGGGCACATCTTTTTCACTTCGGGTTTTATATCTAAAATCCTTGAGGGTTACCCGAAATTGCAAAAATGCACCAATGTTCAGAACTACTCTTTTCTTCACCCTTTAAGCCATACAATTACAGGACAAAATGATGAGTTATTCCCCGCCCTCACTCATTTCGCACAGTTAATGAATGAACCAAGTCACATGTCTACTACAACATCCCCAACCAAAGACACAATTATTGGTTTAATCGGAAGTACAAACTTGCAGTCCGATCCAGAGAGAAGGCAAACAGTTAAGAACTTTTTGCCAATATACTAAGACATATTCTATCCAACGTCGTCTTACAGTAACCTCAATATGATGTAATTCTTTGTAAAATCATAACAATAAGAACTTATTTCCCAACAAAAAATTTTTATTCTAGTTTTAATCAAAAATAAAAAAAAATCTGACATTCGTGCCGCAATGCAACTTACGTACGATGGTCCCATCACTCATTTTCAAAAGACACGTACACGCGTTAAAGAATTCTGTTTTGTACAGATCGTTCCGTTTTGTTAACAAGATAGTATATTTCGGTAAGCATTTACACTGATCTTCATATGCTAAAAACGAACGTACTTTTCGTTACGTTGCGTGGACATGACGCTAATCGGGGCTTTATTTAATTGCATAGTGTCTGGCACGAATATATATGATGTTATATTTTTTGTTGTGTTAAAATTTCTTTTTTTTCATACACACCTTTGAAAATCTGTTATTTCATAATATTGTGAAAGTAAAAGATTTTTTATTTCTTATTATATATATGTATTTATTGGAGTAACATCTTACACAAAATACATACACATATATGTTTCCAACAATAATGTGTTTTCCAACAGGACAATGCCATAATTCATGTCAGCAGACAGCGTATGGAATGGTTTTGTAACCAACCTATTGAGGTTTTATAGTGGCCAGCTTGGTCTCCTGACATGAATATGATTGAAAATGTTTGGGGAATTATGGTTATTCAATTAACAGGCAATTTACCAGTCTTGATGATTTGAAATTAAAAATAATCGAAGAGTGGAGGGAAATAGAAAACATTAAATAATCTTTGTACGAGTATGGAAAATCGAATACTTAATTTAATACGCTCTAAGGGAGGGATTACTTGGTAATTAAAACTTCTTATTTAACAAAACTGAGACTGGTGCTATAATTATGCAAGGGCCAAAAACCTTAATTTTAATACTGAAGTAAAAATTACACTAACAATTTGAAAAATTTATTGTTATTTTTCTTCTACATTAACAATACTTATAATGAAATATTGTGTTGTTATTATAAATGTACTTGTTTAGAAAATTAAAAAATTAGGGTGGCGCTATAATTATGAAAAGCATATCATTTATATCATTCCTTATTTTTAGGTATGCACCGATCAAGTTACACTGTGTGATACAAAATTATAGTTAACAGTATGTATCTGTTTTTGATCGGGTTACAGTATGTGAAACAAATTATTTCTGCTGGATCAGCGTCTACCAACAAACACGTGGAGATGCAAGGGGAGTTGATGAGGTGGTTGGGTTGATGCCAAACAGTCAGTCTGGATCGTATCATCGAAGTTAACTGTTAAATAAATAATCTGTTCTTTAATATAATTGATTTAATTTGTGTCCGTATAGTTAATGTGAATAAAATATTCTAATAATTTATCTATTGAATTGACTTAATATTTTAAATTAAATCACGAAAAATTGTGTTTTATTAGTTGGTTCAGTTGGTCGAACCGACTTAATGTATTTTTTAAAAAAACGGTTCAGAATTCCTTAAATTATAGATAGAGCTCAATTGTTTGTGTGTGTGGGTTCACTTATCAATTTATCATTTTATATATAATATATATTTGTATATTATTATATTATTATTATTATATTATATATACAATTGAATTGTAACACACTAATCAACTAACTGAACATACCGATTGTAACTTAGTGTGGTTAGAACCCACACACACACACACATGAACACACAAACAACTGAGCTCTATGGGGCTTGTGGTTCACTACCCTTCCAACAAATCTATACGCAGGACACTGGTTTCGTAACAGCCAGGAAAAATGGGATTTTCGTCTATAGCTGTTACGCGCCCCCGAGGTGGTCGATGGTGGAGTTCCAACATATGCTGGAAAGCGTCAAACGTGCGATTAAGCACCAACGCTATCATTGGCGGAACGTTAACGCTTGGGCGACCGAATTGGGGAGTTGATACATTAACGCCAGGGGCCGTGGACTCTTAGAGACGATTGCATCCCTTCCAGTGACACTGATGAATGGCGGAAGAACTAGTACATTTGGAACAGCTGGACTTAGTTAAATGATAGATGTGACGTTTGTGAGCTACAATCTTGTTTCGCGGACCGCGTGAAAACTAACTGAAGATAACCTCCATACAATCGTCTAATGACATATGCCGAGGCAGGAGGAGCTCTCTCGGACCAGCAACACGGACTTAGAAAAGGACGGTTCACTGTTGACGCGATAAGGAGGGTGGGCAACATTTTAAGAGATGCAATAGAGGGTGAAAGATGGAGATTTGGCACCAAGGAACGCGGTTGTCAAACTTGACGTTAAGAACTCGTCTAACTCCGCGAATTGGAGGTAGATTATGGTAGTTCTTTTCAACATAGATACGCCGCCTTACTTCATGGAGATTCTGAATGATTACTTCCAGGACAGAAAGATAATATTCATAACGGGTGATGGAGAAAAGATATACATAGTGACGGCAGGTGCCTCGTAGGGCTCTGTACCCGGGCCACTACCGTGGAACATTATGTACTATGGTGTACTTCGACTTAAATTACTAAACGGGACTATAATTGTGGGCTTTGCAGATGACATTTCCATAGTCTCTCTCGCTAAGCTGGTGAAAGAAATAGAGGAGAGGACGAACATAGCTGTTCAAAATCTTCGAGCATGGCTTGATGAAGCTGGTTTTATACTTGCTGCACACAAATCGGAGGCCGTTTTGATAAGTGGCTGGATGGTAGTGGAGAAGACGGCAGGATACACTAGGATCGGATCGAAAAGGGCCATAAAATACTTGGGAGTGATGATCGGCGACAGGTTGAGCTGACAAAGATGATGCCAAATATTGGAGCACCAAATCCATTTAAGAGGAGGATAATATCGAGAATTATAACTTCGATAGTGTTATTTGCTTGCACAATATGGTCGGAGGCATTCTACATGTTGACAACAAGGAAGAAATTGTCCTCTGTATATCTCCTAAGTGCTATTCGACAGTTTAATGGTTTCACGACAGTGCCTGATGAAGCGATACTCGTATTGGTAAAAACAATACCTATAGACATACGCATGCATAAATGGCAGTTACAATGGAAGAAAAGTTTAAAGGAAAGATGAACATTTTGTCTTGTCCCTGATATAACCGCTTGGATTTAGAACGAACTTTGCGAGCTGAATTTTTACGTGACCCAGTCATGGTCATGGTTGTTTCAGGAAGTACCTGATCAAATTTGGACATGATACCTCCCCTATATGCCCTAACTATGTAGATAAGGAGGAAGATGCGGAGCAAATTCTAATATGCTGCCTCAGTTTTAGATGGCCCGGGAAAACGAGTTTTGGACCAAACTAGCTTGTGGAAGAGGTGTTGAATTCTAGGATTCTATGCAGTCAATAAACCCAGAGCATGGCTTAGGTTATGCTGAACTCCGAAGATTGGAGATACGAAAGCGAAATTTGAATTAATGTGGTGATAAAGCTTTAAAGCTGGTAATATCTTACGGACGTTCCGTGGGGGAGAATGATGGCGCATCGTGCACTCTTTTGTTTGAATAAAAGTTTCTTTCAAAGATTCCCACCTCCGGTTCAAAACAAAAAAAATAGTTCTTAGCTCAGGCTGCCATGGGAATAGTAAGCGGCGCATACCTGGACGGGCTACCCTATGTAGGTTTGCTGCGAATAACCAATAGGCAGTCCGCCACCAAAACCGGCCGGTATTTGCGACATGGCGAATTGATGCTGCAATTACCTAAGTATCATCTCACAGAGAGTTCCTTCTTCTTTTCTTTTTCCTTTTGGTATGCTAGAGGATTAAAAAAGAAGATCAATCCACCAACTGATGAGAGATGCGATTGGCTCTATTAAAATCCTATAGAACCTCTGTGCAGATTAGTTGCATGGGCTGACTTCCAATGAGACGAGTTGCAGCAGTTCTGCTGAACAAAGATCGCCTTAGATAACAAATTAGGAAACAGGAGGAAACTGGTGCAATTTCTGAAGCCAGGACGAGAACTCCAAATCTTGTACCATGAGCTTTGGTGAGGAGGGCTCAGACGACTTTAAGCAGGCCGGAAAACGCTGCCGTTTATAAATTTATTTATATAATATATATTGCAACTTGCCAGCTAAAGGGAGGATCATCCTACCATTCTGCCATATTAGATATATTCAATACGGCAACATCAAACGTATATATTTTTTATATATATTTTATTATTTTATATATATATATGTATATATTAGACGTGTGCACAAGATGCTTAAAAGTGTACAGTATTGCATTTCTCTCATGAGCGAATATTTGATTGTAGTAGCAAATACAAATAAGAGTGAAGCAAAAATAGAGTACAAAAAAACTAGTGCACACAAAAACCATTGCACAACAGTTTAAAAGACAGTTGTGTGAAGTGTACAACAAAAATATTGTCATCTTCACAGTGTCACAGCGTGCATTTCTTCTTGCAGTAAATTGGAAAGAAAAAATAACAAGAAAGTGCCGAATGTTTCGCTCTCGAGAGCCGAACATCTTTTGAGTGTCGTCGCAGTCTGATCGACAACTAAAGCATAAGCAATGTGTCTGAATTCTCTCTGCACAATTGTGCTATGAATTGGTAATCCTTCTGTATAGATACATTTATGTACGAATATTTGTCAACGTGAACACTACTGAAATTCGTTTGACAATACTGAAAATTTTATTTCAGTAGTGAAATATGCTCCTACAACACAAAGCATATTTCCGTTACTTCACAGATCAATAAGTGCAGTTGTACACTTTGAATAAAAGAGAAATACACATTTCAGTGTACTCGTAAAATCAAGAACAACAGAAAAGAAAAAACAATTCAGTATTGCATTTAGTGAAGGGTAAGCTAGCAAAATGTTTTGTGCACACGTCTAGTATATATATATACATTAAGTACCTCTTACAAATGAAGTAAAATTTTGAGTGAGTTATACAAAAATAAAACAACGGCCTTGTTTACATGATTAACAAATAAACAAAAATATAGCACCGACCTGTATTTATTTTTTAATTTTTATTTGATTATATCAATTTAATTATCTTTATTCTAATTTTATATTATATTACTGTTTTTTATTTTTTTTCCTTCTTTATACACATATATAATTTACAAATATCGAATTTTATGAGTATTGATATAACTTCCTAGATTCTGGTACTTTAAATTATAAGATATTATGTCTTGTTGTATCAGAAATTCTAATTTAATAAATACAAATACATCAGTATAACGAAATGGATCAACAATAAAACAAATAAGCAACAACAACACTGCAAGGACGAACGTAAACAATATACACAAACCGCAATAACGTAAACAACATGTTTACGTTCATAGAATTCTCGAGAAGGCGAAGACCTAAACCTTCGCCTACTACAGAACAATTGTATAATTGTTATTGTTTAACGCAAAGGGCATAAAGAGAGGAATAACAAATAAAGCAATTGTTGTTGTAAGAACGAGTTGTAAACAGTGTCACACAAAATTGTGTGAATAATAAAGAATTTAATTAAAACTGAACAGATTTATTTTTATTTTCAATCTACGAGCTATACTTCAAACGTTTTTAAAGGGTAAAAACGTGACAATATACATATTTAATTAAACAGACGTGTTAGTTGGTATATTTTGTTGTGCCTGCAATTGATAATAAATTCAAATTCTTTCCGTATGATTACTTAGATTCACTGAATCGATAAGTTGGGGATATGAGTATTTAACTGTTCAAAATTATTAGGTTACTTACTTTTAAATTTAATAGCACATGTTCTTTTACTATGTGTAATTTTTGCAAATCTTCGTGAAATTTGTGAAACCATTTACAGTTTAGATCCCTGTAACTGCTATATTACTTCTAGTTTATTGTTGATGTACTGTGTTGAACTGTGTTCAACATATTTTTTTAAGTGTATTAATTTTTTTTATATGACCTACTATGAATTATCATTTTATTAAATATTTTTGTAAATTATTTCTCTCTTTTTTATCTTAAGATTATATACTTGTTTTGGATTATACCGTTATAATTCTTCATGAATAACTTTTTTAATTATAAGTTCAGTTGTCAAGAAACCGACAAGAAGGCAATAAAGTCTAAGTTTAATAAAATCCTTCAGCCTTCCTATTCCTACTCTTCTTGAATACATTCTTCAACTCATTTTTGTTAGACCCTAGGAGTTTAGTTGGCACACGGTCCACTAGACACCAGAGGTGGATATGCGTTACCTCCACTAACCAACAAAGGCGCTTGTGCGTTACCAGCATCAATCCCAACAACCGTAAAGTATCATAAGATCCACAGGTTAAACCGAGGCTTTTGCAGCATCAACTCCAACAAGAGGAAAGGGACAAAAAGTCCAATAACTAGAATCGAAATCTATACGAAAAAAGCAAAAACTACAAAATTTAGAGACAGGAGATCGATCATCAACAAATTTATCCCCAGGAAAAAAGGTTAAAATCAAGGGCATTTGAAGAAATCTTCATGACAAAGTAAGTAAAACACAAGAACGGTAGAAATAGAGACAAGAGGTCAGTTATACAACAACAAAGGTTAAAAGTGTCAATCAAGGGCATATAAAGGGTAAGAGAACAAAAAATTTATGTACAGTACAGTAGTAGTTGGTTTGACTTAAAAAATCTCTAAAAGAACAGTGTAGGAATTTAAAAAAGAAAAAAATATACGCAATTAGTTACACATAGGTTCTAAAGTTAATTTACATAACCAAAAAAAATTATTAAAAAACACCAATAAGATCATAAGGACAAAAAGGTCAGTGCCACCAGTTGCAAAAATACAGATCATAAACTTCTGGTAAATTCCACACGACAACAAAAAACAAAAAAAGATTGAAATACCATAGAAAAACATAAAACATTACAACACCACAAGTTAACATCAACATCAACTGTACACAAAGAGAACAAAACTCTACACAATACAACGGGATCAAAAAGAAACATTTAAAAGAAAACAAAAAACCGTCGTTTCGTTGCGCATGTTTCACTCCAACGTTCTCAACTTTAGTACGCCTACGCAAACGATCGGAAGAAATTTTGTAGTCATTCAATTAAAATCGGTCAGCGCGGTAAGATCAAACAAAAAAAAAACAAAAAAAAAAAGAAAGCGAGTGTGAAAAATCAAAAAAGACAGTGGAAAAAAACACAATTTTCTGAAAAAGAAAAAATAATAATTAAAAAATCTTTTGAATAAGGAAAAAAAATTTTTTTTTGAGAAGAATTTTTTGAAAGACTGAAGAAAAAGAATTTTATGAAAAAGAAAAATATTTTTTTTTAATTTCATTATTTACGATCTGTTTATACATTATGTACAATCTTATAAGTAAAATAACAACTGTTATTAAATTATACTACAATAACAATAGCAAAAAAAATATTCATATTCAAAACTTTTTATATAATATATGGTATTTACAAAAGAAATTATAAATACTATTTATAATATGTACAAATTTACTATTTAAAAGGATATCATAGCAATATTTTTTCGTTTCAAGGGCATCAGTTATGACATGTACCATGTTTGCTGCGAAAATCGAACTGATGGTTAGCAATGATATTATGTTGTTCCAAAACAGGTTTCAGTCTAAGCAAAATTAGTCTTTCAAATATTATTGAAAAGCTTGACAGCAAACTTATTGGTCTATATGATGAAATCTCAATTTCATTTTTATTAGCTTTTAGAATCATAATGATTTCAGAACACTTCCACTGGGTCGGAAAATGTTGTAATCGTAAGATTGAATTATGTAATAAAGTTAAAAATATAACACTTCTTTTATATATTTTATCATATCCTGGAGTCTAAAAATACCAGTATTTTAACATCACTGAAAGAATGAGTTTCAAAATTAAGTTCAAAAACATTTTCCAAATGTTGACGAAATGCTTCAGCTTTCTTTTTATTTGATCTGCAACAATTGCTATTTAAATATCTTATAGGAATGTTACGTTGTGTATTCCCTTTAAGATATTTTGTGGCATTCCAAAGACAATTATCATGTTTGTTAGCATCTAAAGATCTCAAATATTGCTCTGTTTATTCATTTTTAAATTCATTAAGCTTTTGTGTAAGCTGCGTACATAAACGATTAAAATTTCGCTTACCACTTGGGTTTCTACTTAATTGCCAAATTTTTCGGATTCTCCTTTTATAATTAATTAGGTTTTTAATTTCAACAGATATATAATTGTTTGTAGTTGGCAAATTATATGCTTCTGTAGCATTTGGTGTTGATAAAAGTGCGGCTTCATGGATTAGGCTTAACCATTATTTATTGAAAGATTTATGTTTATATTTTTATCTATCCAATATGTAAACGAATTTATGTCATTGTGACATGCTAATCTTCGAGGGCGGTTATACAAAATGGCCGGAATTCAGGAATATGTTTACACCTTTAGTTTTGGGAAACAAAGACATATTTCAATTCGAGAAACTACAATACTTGCGGAATAAAATAAGGGTGAGGCCTACCAAATCGCAAAAAGATTCGATTTAGTTGGTCAAAATTTCGAGTTAGCTTGGGAAGCGCTTCAAAGTCCTTTCGAGAACCCGAGAATTTTAGTCAACCAACGGATAAAACAATTTTTTTCAATACAAATGGCTCAGAACGAATCCTTAAGATCAATACGATTAATTGTGGACACCATAGATGAAGAAATAGCCATTTTGAAAACCTGTAACATCAATGTTTCTTCATGGAACCTTAGCTTATATTTGCTCATCGAAGTTGTCGAAAAATGCCCTACGGGCTTGGGAAAACTCTCTCAATAATCACAAAGAATGTCCTCATGGAAAGACATGAGCAATTTTCTCAAAGGGAGAATCGAGATTTTAGAAACAGTTTTCGATATGAAGAAGCCAAATTGAAAGGAAAATTCAGGGCAAGGTCAAACTCATTTCAGTATCAAAAGGACAGAATGGGATGAAATTGATTTGTAGCGAAAATCATCCATTGAAGCAATGTAAACATTTTTAAGAACTATCGATAAAGGACCGAAAAAATTTTATATATGCTAACAAATATTGTGCCAATTGTTTATCTCCTAATGATTTTAAATCTAAATGACCCAGTAAAGTTCTTTGTTTTCGCTGCAAAAGAAAACATCATACTCTACTTCAAGGGGATGATTAAACCCTCGGGCACTTAAGGAGGCTTCTCCACGGAATGAGGAAACGGTTTCATACAACCCCCCCCTACATAATAAAGAAAAGCAAAGTCAATTCCAGTTGATCTAGGTTCCCTTCTGTACGGACGCACAACAATCCTACCTACGGCTCTAATCTACATACAACAAACAGGTGAGCTATTTACTGTTCGACTGCTACTAGATGCGGGATCCGAAAAGAGTTTTGTGTCCTATAAAATTCAGCACCAACTATCAATTCCTGTGGAAGCATATCACACCAGGAATATGCAATCTTATTTTGCGAACAAAGAGGTCCGATTTCTCAATCACAATTAAAGCAATTATCGCCCCAAAATTAGCTCATTTTCTACCTAGTTCTTCTATACGAAAACCAATCTTGCAGATATTAAGTCTTTAGATTTAGCAGATCCTTATTTTTACAAACCTGGTCCCATAGATCTTATTATAGGAAGCGATTATTTACATCAACCTAAGTGATATAAAATCAAACATCGAAAACACTATAGAGGCAAGGGAATTCCACTTCGAATGGTATCTGTCAGGTCCTGAACCCAGCCATACGTATAATTCATTTTCTACCATAGTCACATCAGTAGAAGAAACTGCCTTGCAAGAGCAAATGAAAAAGTTTTGGGAACTAGAGGAGGTAGAAAAGGAAAAGTCGACTCGGAGCACGATGTATATTGTGAAAATTTTTATAGAAACACTGTTAAACGTCAATCAGAGGGAAGGTACATGGTAAGACTCCCTTTTAAGCAAAATTACCCCTCGGAAATCTTCTGAGCTAAAAGCTCAATATCAACAGGTTCTACAAGAGTACATCGATTTGGGTCAAATGGAAGAAGCAACTCATTATGATCGATTTGGGTCACATGGAAGAAGTAACTCATTCTGAGCCTTCAACTACAAAACATTTCTCTTTTTTCTACCACATCACGCCGTTATTCGTCCCGAAAGCAAAACTGCAAAAGTACGCGTTGTATTCAACGCATAGAAGAAAACGTGTAGTAGATTTTCGTTAAACAATGTTTTACATGACGGCCCAACTCTTCAGGGAGACCTCATACAAATTATTCTGTCATGGAGGTATTATTAATTCAGAAGATGTATCGCCAAATTTACGTTCATTAGGACGATAGACTTTATCAAAAAATTTTATTTTGAATTAAACCAAACGGATCAATTAATGTTTTGTTAAAAACAGTTACCTTTGGGGTTAATATTTAGCATATTTAGCAGTAAGAACACTTCTTGAATTAAGCAAAGATTGTAAAGAACCACACCCATTAGCCTCTTCAATTCTTAAGGAGGACATCATCATCCATGTAGATGATGTCAGGAGGACATCATCTAGAAGATGCCAAAGAAAAACAAATACAGCTGTCTAATGCGTTGATTTCTGCAGGGATTCCATTAAAGAAGATAACGAGCATTTACCCTGCTCTTTTGGAAAATTTGGCCCGCGAAGATCTTCAACTCTAGCTTGGAATACCAAGGAAGATATATTTTACTATATACCAGAAACAATAAGAACTTCACCATCCACTACTAAACGGCAAATTTTATCTATCATCGCCAAGTTATTTAATCCTCTCCATTGGTTAGGGCCTATTGTTATTGTCGCTAAACTTATTACGTAGGAGCTATGGCAAAGCAAATCAGATTGAGATTAAGATATACCACCAAAGATTGGAACAATCGAACGCGTTTTCGACTATGCAGCTACAAATTTCATCTATTAATATAGCAAGATGGGTAAATTTCTCACCTTGGTACCAGGCTCAAATTCATGGGTTCTGTGATGCATCGGAAAGAGCATATTGATGTGCAGTTTATTTGAGGGTGTCAACTCCTGAGGGAAAATTTTTTTTAACTTATTAGTTGCCAAAACTAAAGTAGCGCCTTTGAAAAAATAACCATTCCGAAACTTGAGTTCTGTGGAGCACTCCTATTATATAAATTAACGAAAAGCTTAATCAGACGATTAAAATTCCTCTTTGAAATATTTTTATATACCGACTCTTCGATTGCCTTAGGCTGGCTGCAAAAACCTCTGCGTACTTTGAAAACTTTTGTAGCTAATATTGTTAGTCAGATTACCCAGCTTGATCATTGGTGATATGTAAAATCAGATGAGACTCCCGCCAATCTTGGAACTGGAGGATGCACCCCGTAGGAGCTTGTGGAAAGCAAGTTATAGCGACATGGTCCACCATGGCTAAATCAACCCCCAGAATAATGACCAAACCATGCAGAAGTACGTGATTTAGAATCCCGAAATATATCGAATTTTCATTAACAAAGCCACCAGGAAGACATTTTGAGCGAATTTTCATCATTCCCCAGAGCCGTAAATATTTTAAGTTATCGCTTTCGCTTCATCAATCGTCTTCTGAAACGTCCATATGAAACACAAAAACACATCACATTCGAGGTAATACAATTTATGAAAAATTTTGTAATTTTAAATGCACCATTAGTTGAAAAAATCGAATACTTTCTCTAAATCCTTTCCTTGGCCACGATGGACTACTACGCGTAGGTCGCATCCATTGGTCATTCTGGATTAAGTTTTAACGAGCAGCACCTTATCATAATTCATTTTTATTTAGAACATTATTGCCTTAAAAACAATCAACCCATTAGTTGAAAAAATCGAATACTTTCTCTAAATCCTTTCCTTGACCAGGATGGACTACTACGCGTAGGTCGCACACTTAGTGATTCTGGATTAAGTTTTAACGAGCAGCACCTTATCATAATACCTCAAAAATCGTCACTAGCTAAACTGCTTATCGGATATACCCATCAAATTTTACTCCACGCGGAACATTATGTTATGTTAAGAGCAGTTGGAGAGGGCTTTTATATCAAACGGTTGAAAAATCGCTTTAGTCAGTGTGTCAGAACCTGCAATACCTGCACAGTTTATAAACACAAAGTACAAGAGCAAATAATGGACGCGCTACCCCGAGAGAGAGTTACATTTTCTTTACCATTCGCTTATACCTGACTGGACTTTGCCGGTCCATTCACACTAAAAGTCTCCAATTTGCGGAATCCAAAAATTTTAAAAGGATATGCAGCAGTTTTCGTTTGTTTCTCTACACGAGCAGTTCACCTCGAAGTCTGTCCAAATTATCACCGGATGCGTTTCTTGCTTGTTTTGCCAGATTTACGAGTCGCAGAGGTCTCCCGAAAACAATGTTCTTTGATAATGGCAGAAACTTCTTAGTTGCTAAATATTCGCTGTTAACGACCCACAACGACTTTATGAGAAATGCGGAAAAATCCCTTATCGAGAAATATGGCACTCATGGATTTAGCTGGACGTTTATTCCACCATATGCACCCCACACGGGCGGCCTCTAGGAGGCCGCATTCAAAAAGATGAAATCTTATTTGAAACAGGTAACCGGTAACTCATCATTCACTTTTGAAGAATTCTACTCCACACTTACTCGCATCGAAGCGATATTGAACTCTCGTCCATTTTGTCGGGAAATCCCAACGAACTTCTTCCCTTGACTCCAGGTCATTTCTTGAGAGGCTCTCCGCTCATAGCTGTTCTGAAATCTCCAAATCTCCTTTCTGAAACGCTGGGATCAACTTAAAGCCATACAACAATTATTTGTCCGTCGTTGGAAAAATGTATATATTACAGAGCTGCAACGAAGAAGCAAATAGAAAACAGAAAAGGACAACCTGAAGGAAAACGACTTCGTCCTAGTTAAAGACGATCTGTTACCAGCTACTGAGTAGGGTAAAAAATTGTATTTCCGGTACAGATCAAAGAGTTCATGTTGCCGAGACACTGACCAGTAACAGCTTGATTAAACGTCCTATCGTAAAACTTTGCAAGTTACCTATTGAAATTAATATTCCCTGTAAACTAAATTAAACATTTAATTGACAATATTACCTAAAACACGATCTTAGAGCTTTCAGTCACATAATCTAATTGTATTGTGCGTATTTTCTTTTCTTTCTCTTTCCAGACAAACATGCTCAACAAACCGCGTTGCGAAGTGTACCGCCGCAATCACCCTCTGAAATATTGTGTTAATTTTCGGGCTATGGCTCACGCCCAAAGAAGAGCCCACGTTAAAAGAAACGGCTTCTGCCTGAACTGTTTTGCCCAGACACACGATCGGTTCTGGTGTGACTCAGAAAGTAGATGTCAAAGATGCAGAGCCAGACAGCACACCATGCTCCATGAGGATGACAGAGAGCAAGCTGCATCCTCCAGTTTTGAAGAGGACCCCAAACCAGTGACCTGTCAAATGTTCCCGACACACAAGAAAGATTGTTCTCATCCATGATCAAAGTAAATTTGATCCATAATGAAGTCCTCAGGGTGGCCACCTTTCTCTTGCAAACTTTAACGAATTGTAGCTTCCTCTTGAAGTCTAAAGCCATCCAGTTTCCCGAACTCCCTCCCTCCGCTGCCAAAGCAGTGTTCCAACTGGCTCCAGCATTTGATTTTGCAGACATAGTGGCAACTTAGCTGCCGAAAATAAAAAATCGGGCTACTTTTAAGTTTTCACCGCCCATATTAGGCGAGACCTTGGTGAGACATTTCAGCGATCTCATGCCAAAAGCGCAACCCAATTTCCATGTTTGTCGTAAGGTTGACGGAGTTGTAGGGTTGCCATTAATAGGAAAGTGTATGTTAAGACAATTTGATCGTCCCGATCCGACGCTACCACAAGCACAAAATTCGCAATTTGGATGGTTAATCCACGAAAAATGGACGGGATGCATTTGCTACTGATTGAGCCCAGAGGATGTTGAACTGTGTTCAACATATTTTTTTAGATGTTAATTTTAATATTATTTCTAATATTCTATTGTGAATTATCTTTTTATTAAATATTTTTGTAAATTATTTCTTTCTCTTTTCTTATCTTAAGATTATATACTTGTTATACTTATATTTGTTGTTACTATATACCGTTCATGAACAACTCTTTTTAATTATAAGTTCAGTTGCCAAGAAACCGCCAAGAAGGCAATAAAGTCTAAGTTAAATAAAAACCCTCAGCCTACTTATTCCTTTGGAAGATATATATGTATATCCCATTCTTCAACTCATTCTTGTTAGACCCTATGAGTTTAGTTGACTCCTAGAGCCTACACACTGTTTAAAACAACTAATACAGACTTGGGATTGGTAATCAATATTACATACATACATAATTGGCCATTACAACCCTTCAGCCAGGATTACGGCCTAGTTTTTCACACTACTTATGTTGTGTGTGTTAATTTTTATGCATGAGTGGTGGGACCTACAGTTTAAAGTCGACTCCGAACGACAGATTTTTGAGAAATTTTTCATGGCAGTTTTATTTACTCTCAGAGTTTTTGCCAGAAATCTGCTGAGAGGAAGTCGCCGAAGAAATAGTTTTTCATATTTCGTTTTCGATATCTGACCGGGGATTCGAACCCTGGCCTTTCGTATAATAAGCCAACACACTACCTACTAGACTACGACGACTTCTTCAATATTATATATATACTTCAATATTATTATGTACAATTTTATTCTAAGGGGAATAAGGGATGTGTTGTACAATGTAGTGAATGATATTCAATAGCTGATATTACATATGTTAGTGACTTTAATTCCACAAAGTATTCTAATTATCTAATATATTTAGTTGTAAGCAAGTTGTTGTTATTAGTTAGTTGTTACTGCTGCCTTCAGTGCTACCAAGATGGGTCTGGCTACTGCCAGAGGGCAAAACGAAGTATTTGTTATCGGCAAGTAGATACGTGCGGCGTATTGAATCTCAGATTACAGTCAGTAACTATACTTTCGATATGCTTAACGCACATAATTGGTCATTACAACCCTTTAGTCAGGATTGCGATCTAGTTTCTCACACCAATTATGTTGTGAGCTTTAATTTTATACATGAGTGGTGGGATCTACGGTTTAAAGGTGATCCCGAACGACAGATTTTTCATGGCAATTTTATTTACTTAAAGTTCTTGGCAGAAATCTGCTGAGAGGATGTTGCCGAAAAAATATTTTTTCACATTTCGTTTTGCCAGACATTTTTGACCTGGGGTTTGAACCGTGGCCTTACGTCTAATAAGCCAACACACTACCTACTAGACTACAGCAACTACAATCATGATGAAAAAAGATGTTTTGCGTCTGAATGCACTCGGTTTTGACAGTTCAGTGTTTTTCTATATTCATAAAAACTTAACTGCCGAAAATCATAGCAATTGCCAACGGGCTTACCGATTAATGAAAAAGAAATTAATGTCTGCTACTTTTGTGAATCGGAGAATAATTTACATCCGGTGACGCGAACAGGATCTGAATATTTTTCGTGAAGATCCTAACGTACGACAACAATTGTAAAGAATGTAGTGACTTACCTAGTCATAGTCGCCGTAGTCTAGTAGGTAGTGTGTTGGCTTATTAGACGAAAGGCCAGGGTTCGAATTCCCCGGTCAGACATCAAAAATGAAATATGAAAAATATTTCTTCGGCGACTTCCTCTCAGCAGATTTCTGGCAAAAACTCTGAGAGTAAATAAAATTGCCATGAAAAGTTTCTCAAAAAAATCTGTCGTTCGGAGTCGACTTTAAACTGTAGGTCCCGCCACTCATGTATAAATTAGACACACAACATAAGTGTGGTGTGAGAAGCTAGGCCGTAATCCTGACTGAAGGGTTGTAATGGCCAATTATGTATGTAGTGACTTAGCTTAATTTTTAAAGTTTTAAATTATTCACTTTGTATTGCTAAACTTATTAACAAATAAATAAATAAATAAATACTTTATCTTATATTTTTCTGTCGAAAATTGTTTCTGTTGCTTTTCTTTTACCATAACTTGATTTATTGTATTGAAGATCGGGGTGGAATTGGTTGTTATGATAACATGAACAATATGACACGAATTCTCTGCCCACAAACTGAAGGTCTTAATGTGTGCCATATAAGTGCCCAGAGCCTTAACAATAAACTTATATTTTTATATATATTTTTGATGCCTCTAATATGGACATTATATGCACTTCCAAGACCTGGTTTAATTTTTGTATGCCTGATAGAGCATATGGACTAAATGCACATCCCATATTCCGTACGGAAAAACTTTCTCACGGTGGTGGTGTGGCAATTTACGTTAGATCATATATTATACGTAAAATTGTACGTATGTGTGAACCTTTTGCACTTTCTTCTAAAAACACGTGTTTTAATCGAGCTCCGATTTAATACAATCTTTTGTAAAGTTAATCACATCTATAAAATACAATTTGTGCATATAAATATACACAACGAAACTCTGTTTGAGAAACTTAAATAAAAAACAATTTTAAATATACAAAACAGAATAAAATGTTAAATAAATAAGTTTTAATACTATTATTGCAAACACATTGCCAAAAGAAAATAAGAAAATAAAAATTGAATATAAAACAAAAACAACTTTTATTGCGAAAACAATGCCCAAATAAGATAAGTAGATTAAAATTGAACATAAAAATAAAAACAACAAGAACCTGTTCTGTTTTTATAATAATAATATAAGAAATTCAAGTGTTAAATTATGGATAAAAATTTAAGATCAAACAGTAACAAAAGAAATAACACAACTCCTATTTAAAATGAAACCAAAAATATGTGTTTGTCCTTTTCTCCATCTCGTTTGGAGTCAATGTTTAAGAGAATTGATAAGAGATAAGAGAATTCTCTTAAAATTAAATGAACAAATAAGTGCTACCGAGAAAAAGCTCTTAAATGAACTTAAAAAGCATATCTCAGATATAGTGAGCCAAATAAATAATGTTACTGAGCGTGTTTCCTATGTGGAATCACAGTGCACCCAGATTGTCTTACTTAAATGTAAAATAAAGTCGTTTAGAGCCCAAATTAACCATCAAGAAAATCTTTTGGTGTCCTGTGACTTACGTATTAATGGTATATCCTTTGTAAAAAAAGAGAAACTTGAAATTTTTGAAAGGGTTTGCCCTTCAAAATATAAACATTAAACTTGTAAACACACCTGATGCTGTCATTCTAGTGAAATATTTCTCGACGTACGACAAGAATTTAATACTAAAATCTTTAGTACTGTCCAAAAATCAAATACATCAAATTCATCAAATAATTGCAAAATCTTTAATGTAGCAATAAGCCTTCGTAAAAGGAATCGTATAACCAGTGCGTTTACTTTACGTGGGCTTGCTAACTTAAAAGTAAACCCGGGGGATAATACGATGTGTTTTGAAGATCTAAACGAGCCTCTCTAATTTTTTCCAGAATCCACTGAAAACACTTTTGCCGAATTTTAGAGCTAACTTGCTGTCGTTACTATACTTTAAGTTCTATGATTATTTGTCTTGTTCCTTAATGCTGACATATTTTTTATTTTTATTCAATGCTATAATTATTTTTTATTATCTCAAATTCATTTCAAAATATTTTACAAATTTTTAATTAGAAGGTTTTAATATGTATTCGTTCATACTTTGTTACACATGTCAGCCTTAAATAGTTATGATTTTGATTCCACAGCTTGCACAAAAACTATGATTAAAATGCTCACAGCACAACCTAAAGGACTCAACATATGTCCCATTAACGCTTAGTCTTTTTCCTAAAATGGATGAATTTCGTTTTTTGTTCAAAGATGCCAAGATGGATATTGTATGTGTATCTGAAACATGGTTTGCGAGAGACCTCCCAGATAGTTTAGTTCATGCGGATGGAGTAGCAATTTTTATCAAGAATGGTATACGTTACAAGGAAATTAAAAGATCAAAGCATGACAACAAAATCGAGTACTTATTCCTTCAAATTTTTGGTGCTGAAAGTAAATTGTTGTTAGGGTGCACTTACCGCCCAAATTCTCGTGTACTTTTTGATTCATTTATTTGTATCTTGGAGTCACTAGCTATGCAACACAGCGACATTATTATTATTATTGTCTAATAGTATATATTGCAATAATAGTATATATTGCCAACACTGCGCAACCTACGCACTTCACCAATAATTACAGTACTTTACTCGATATATTTATATTGGGTAACATGTCTAATTTACTACATGGAACAATATATATAATATGCCATCCGCTGATGATCAACTCTACTTCCTTAATAGTAACCTCATCAACCTGTACGATACTTCCATACCCTTGAGAACAAACCACGGAAATAGCTCTAAGAAAAGCTAGTTTAATTTTACTATCAAACAACAAATTAAAACTCGTGATGATATTTATAGATATTGGAAAAGGTTTAGAACTTCTGAGCTATAGGAAGAATATCGCAAAGACCGTAGACTCGTCAACAAAACTATTTATGACGCCAAAACTTCATATTATAAGAACCGTCTTAGATCAGCTGTGGACTCAAAGAAAAAATGAGATTGGCATTGAAAACAAAGCTACCCAAATTTGCAGCATTGATGCAAATGAACTTAATAAATATTTTATAAAAATTCCATCTCTAATGCCCTTAAATATGGTTCGATCAGTTCTTGTCTCTGAGCCACTGCAACATCCCCCTGGAATTTCATCCTTATACCGTTTCGAGTTTTCTCGTGTCTTTGAAGATGACGTCATTTTATGTTGGAAATCAGTGACTTCGAATGCAGTTGGTTTTGACCAAATACATTCTAAATTCAT
The DNA here is from genome assembly GCA_005959815.1 of Sarcophaga bullata. Taxonomy (NCBI): domain Eukaryota; kingdom Metazoa; phylum Arthropoda; class Insecta; order Diptera; family Sarcophagidae; genus Sarcophaga; species Sarcophaga bullata. The sequence continues at coordinate 22,984 of QOCX01000588.1, forward strand.
AAGACTTACTACCTAAGATATCACGTTATATTATGCACTTCACACCGTTATCACTACCAGACTATTCAAAATCGTTCGACTCTGTAAACCATCATATACTTTCTAAAAAGATAAACAACACTTTTTATTTTTCTTTCTGTTTACTACTACTGTTTACTTTGTACATAAATGATTTACTTAATTGTCTCTTGCATAGTGATATCCATATTTAGGCAGATAATGTACAAATATATATAAATAGTAAAAAGGACTCAATCGATGACTGTTGTGCAAAACTTAATGAGGACCTTGACAAAATACATTACTGAACATCGTCAAATGGCTTATACTTGAATCCTACGAAGTCAAAAGTCCTAATTATAGTGCAACGAAATCAAAATATTGTCGTTGATATTCCGAAATCAAAACATTTCAATGATAGAATCAGCAAAAAACCTTGGTATAATTTTTAACAATTCTGTTTAATGGAATACCCGCATAAATTCTGTCTCTGGAACAATTTTTTCTATGCTTATATATCCCATACAACACATTACACCTCTTAATATTCGTTTGCTTCTCGTGAAAACGTTCTTAATGCCCAAGTTGTTATAAGGCTGCGAAATTTTTGCTTTGTAGTGTATAACGCGATTCTTAAATATGTCTACGGCATAAGAAGATATGATGGTACTTCTCAGTATTCCAAATCATTATATGGTATTGAATCAATGGATTTACTTAAAATCAAAGAATTAGTTTTATTACACAAAGTTATCTACACTCAGGAACCATCTTATGTATTTAATTTGCAAGATCAAACAGCAAAAAAACAATTAAGTAAAGATATCGAACTTTAATATCCGAGTGGCAGTTCTTCACAAATACTACAACAATGGCAACACTTTGCATTTCAAAAAATGTCATTTTCAAAATTTTAATGTCAAATTATTACTTAATAAATGCACATATTTTTATTCTTGTTTGTAGTTTTTATTATTTTGATATTGGTTTTTTTAAGATTTATTTTATTGTATAATATCTATTCTGTTTTTTGTAATCATTATATAATCATTATTTATTTTAACTGGTGACTTTAATTCTAATATATTGTTACGAAAATGGAAATGGTGTAACTTTAAATTTAACATTAAAATGTTAAGCAAAAGCTACAAAAACAAACACAACGGACTTGTTTGCCTGATTGACAAATAAAGAAGAATAAAACAACAACATCAGTACAACGAAAAAAAGGGATAAGCAAGTAAACAACAAACAACAATAACAGCAGGGACAAGCGTAAACAATCCACACTAACAACAAGCATGCAAACATGTATGAATGTAAACATGTTGTTTATCGCAAAGGGCATAAACAAAAAGGAATAACCAATAACGCAATTGTTGTTGATAAAACAAGTTGTGACCAGTGGCACACAAAAGTTGTGTGATTAATAAAGGATTTAATTAAAATTAAACACAAATTTATTTTTACTTTTATTTGCAATCTACGAGCTCATATTTTAAAAGTTTTTAAAAGGTAAAAACGTAACAATTGGTGTCAGTAGTGGGATTGCAAAATCTAAAAGTAAAAATAAATAAAAATGAAACTCTCCGAATTAAGAGTGGAACGACTTAAATGAGAGTTGGATAAATTAGAGCTGCCAACAACGGGCACGAAAAATGAACTCCAAAGGCGGCTAAGGGAGGAACTTCAGCATCAGGGCATCGATATCGATTCTTACGAATTCGAAGACGAGGAGGAACGAGAGTTACAGGCCTCTGCAACCCCCAGCCTAATGGACATAAATTCGTTGCTAGCCGCTATGAGGGAACAAAACCAAAAACTACTTGCTGAAATAAAGGAAGATTTTAAAGCCAAAAATCAAAGGTTACTTGCTGAGTTTCGGAAAGATTGTGAGCAGAGAACTGAAGATCTACTTGCTGAGTTTCGAAAAGATAGTGAGCAGAGTACTGAAGGGCTACTTGCTAAGTTTCGAAAAGATAGTGAGCAGAGAATTGAAAATCCACATTCTGAGACACAAGAACCTTACAGAGTTGAAAATGAAGAACTTCTGGCTGAGTCTCGAAAGATTCTGATCGGAAAGGCATTGCTAATGACAAAGGAAAGGTGTCAACTTCGGAAGAGACTGTTGATATAAAACTCGTTATGATGGGGAGAAAGAGAAGAAAAGTGGGGTGAAAGTAGTAGCGAACTAGACTGGGATACCAATGAACAAATAGGTGAAAGTGTTCCCATTGCGACGGGTATCAAGATGGAACGAATGATCGATATTTCCTCACCAGTGGAAAAAGAGAAAGATCGTTATGGTGGTCCTAAAGAGTCAGGACGGAAACTGAGCCGCTCACGATCTAAAGAACGAGAGCGGAAATACAGGGAAACTGAACGTGAAGAGAACAAGAGCACGAACGTGAACGTGAAAGGGCAGAGGGATAAAGAACGTGAACGCGAAAGAGAACGTGAGAGGGAACGCGAGGATGAAGTTGTGAAAACGTTGAAGACCTGCCAACGTGAGAAACAAATAGAAGAAGATGTTACTTGAACGTAAGGAAGATAGAAAAGAAAGTGCGAGAAAGGGAAGCGAAGCGGCTTAAAGAGTTTCCTAAGCAGACTACGATGATGATAATCATTATAAGTGTCTGACGCAAGAGTTCGAGAGGCAGATTTAGATGGAAAAAACCGAAATAACGAACATGGAAAATTGTGCAGACCGCAGATAATTATTGATAATTTGAAAAAGCGTAAAGAACAAGTACAAGTCAGAGACAAGCACATGTCTTCGGGAAAACGTCCGAATTCACATGCAATCTACCATCCAAATATCGTCAATGTAGGACCAGCAAGTGTAGGACTAACCTAGCCCAGGAGACCGCTAGCATGACTTCCAGACTTGCAGTATGACTTTTAAGTAAATTAAAAGGTTAAACGATGTAATGTACAGGACACAGAAAGTTTATAACCCCCGAGTAAAAATGAAGTCGTACACGTAGAGTGCCTGTCGAAATATGGAGAGGAGATAATGAGCCTATTCGGGACGAATGGCTTAAGTGGGCGGCAGTGTTACGAAAATGGAAATGGTGTAACTTCGTTTAACATTAAATGTTAAACAAAAGCTACAAAAACAAACACAACGGACTTGTTTGCCTGATTGACAAATAAAGAAGAATAAAACAACACACATCAGTACAACGAAAAAAGGGATAAGCAAGTAAACAACAAACAACAACAACAGCAGGGACAAGCGTAAACAATCTACACTAACAACAAGCATGCAAACATGTATGAATGTAAACATGTTGTTTACATTCATAAAATTCTCTTGAAGGCGAAGACTAGAACCTTCGCCTACGAGAACATTCATCAGACTGTTTACGTCGTGATATAAAAGGCAAAGCAAAGCATGAAGGATCAGAGTAAAAGTTCAGTCAGTCTTGTGTGAAGACACTGTGCGTGTGAAGAAAGCAACCGTGGTTTGAAGATCTCCGTTATAAAGATCGATAGAGCAATTGTGTAATAATTGTTAGTGTTTATCGCAAAGAGCATAAACAAAAAGGAATAACAAATAACGCAATTGTTGTTGTTCAAACAAGTTGTGACCAGTGGTACACAAAAGTTGTGTGATTAATAAAGGATTTAATTAAAATTAAACACAAATTTATTTTTATTTTTATTTTCAATCTACGAGCTCATATTTTAAACGTTTTTAAAAGGTAAAAACGTAATAATATTAATGGACAAAGGATTAATTCTAGATATGGGAGCTATAAGGCTGGGACTTTTAAACAAGATCACATTTTACATCTTCTTCCGCAACACTACTTGACACTTTTTTTACTACCATGATCAATTGTCGGTGTTAGTTTTTTCCAGGGATGATCTCATTTTTCTGATCAAGCGCAGGATCACTCTTGCCAACAGATCCTACTATGGTCTCAATAGGCAATTGAGTAGTATTTATAGGACAATTGTTCAGAGTGCAAGACAAAGGTAATAGGTAACGCTGATGCAGCTTTAATGTCTTATAATGTTTTTGATAGTGATTGGAAGAAAATGAAGAAAATTTTGTCTCTCCACTACGCGGACAAGAGAGATGTTCAAACTCTTGAACATCAACTTAATCAACTGTCGTAGGGTTCGTCAAAGGTAGCTGAATTTTATTTCTCTTATAATAAGTAAGTTGACCACTGAATCCTATAGCGAGGAGACAACCAATGCTCTGGTAACTTCTCAAAGGAATTTTATCAGATTTATCTAGGATGGTGATAATTCAGCGGCCTAGAACATTGCCTGAGACTTATTCAATCTCTTATAAATTCCCAACTTTTAAATGCTGCTGTTACTAAAACTCCAACAACGCCCCCAAGGCCAAATTTCAAACCAGAAGCCACGGATGTTTATCAATCCATTCAGTCGCATGAGGCAAAGTACATAAATCGACCTAACCAGGCAGGAAAGTGAAGTGCCGAAATATACAGGAAGGTGATGATGGTGTAGAGGAACAAGTATTTGGAGACTTTGAAGATGACGCAACGGGACAAAAGTTTTATTGAAGGAAGCCCTTGAGCTTACCTTACATTGAATTTACTACCCGAACACAATAAAATCTTAGAATTTTTGAGCCATACTGCAAACCATCCTTGCAATCTTGTCAAAAATTACGAAAAAAGTGTTTGGTAAATTTTTCTTAAAATACTGGGTATTAGATTCTTTCACATTTTATATTTTGCCAGGCTTTAGTACTTTTGATGGTATCATTGGGGACGATAGCCTTAAGTCTCTTGGAGCTATTGTTGATAGAAAATAAAACATTCTTACAATAAATGGAAACATATACCCATTAAGTTGAAAATCTCTAACACTTTAAATTATGTGCTTGGTGAATCTATGCCCACCAAAACAAGGGGCAAGATTAGTGATATCATTAATAAATATAAAAACCTCAAGCTGCAGCAACTAGTGTACGGGCAGAAATAAGAACAACTACCTGTGAACCTATCTACACTAAAAGCTATCCTTACCCAGCAGCAATGAGAGAAGAAGTGGAAAGACAAATCGTGGAAAAAATTATCAGAAGGTATAATCCGTCCCTCCAAGAGTCCATATAATTCTCCCATTTGGATCGTTTCAAAGAAATCCAAGTAAAATGGAAGAAAACAATATCGACTAGTTGTAGATTACAAGCGCCTGAACGCTGTTACCATACCAGATACCTATCCCATAATATATATTAACGCTACGTTATCGAGTCTGGATAAAGCTAAATATTTCACTACAATTGATTTGACTTCGGGCTTCTACCAAGTTCCCATGAAGCTGTCCGATATTCCAAAAACCGCATTTTCAACTATGAATGACAAGTTCGAATTTCTCCGCTTGCGATTCGGATTAAAAAATGCCCCTGCTATCTTTCAACCTATGATTGATGACGTGTTGAAGGAATTCTTAAAAAAAGGGCTACGTAAACATAGATGAACTTCTGAGCAATGTAGATGCAATTTTCGGAAAACTGGAGGAAGCAATCTGAAAGTAAACATTGAGGAAACGCACATCATGCAGATGGAAGTGGAATTTTTGGGATACCTGGTTAGTGCTCATAGTATTAAATCAGATGCAAGAAAGGTAAAAGCAATCAAAGATCTCTTGCCCCCAAATAATCTCAAAGAACTTAAAGGATTTTTCGGAATGACATCTTACTACAGACGATTTATTATGGATTACGCAAAGGTGGCAAAGCCTCTAACAAAGTCAAAGCAACACAGTCTAAAAAGGTACCGATAGAATTGCAAGGCGAGTCACTCATAGTCTTTCGAAAACTAAAAAAATTATCCCTGACTTGTACTTGTACTTTACGCTTTTCCAAATTATCATCAATCATTATCTACGGTCTGCACAATTTTCCATGCTCGTTATTTCGGTCTTTTCCATCTAAATCTGCCTCTCGAACTCTTTCCACCAGACATTGTTGCAACTCTCGGTCTTTGCAATATTTACCATCATCTCTTTCGTCATAGTAGTCTTCTAGGAACTCTTTAAGCCGCTTCGTTTCCTTTTTCTGCGCTTTCTTCTCTGTCTTTCTGCACTCACGTAACCCTTCCTCTATTTCTTTCTCACGTTGCAGGTCTTCAACGTTTTTCACAACTTTATCCTCGCATTCCCTCTCACGTTCTCCTTCGCGTTCACGTTCTTTCTCGCTCTGCTCACTTTCACGTTCACGTTCGTGCTTTTGTTCCCTTTCACTTTCACTCTCACGTTCTCTGTATTCCTGCTCACGCTGTTTAGATTGTGAGCGACTCAGTTTCCGTCCTGACTCTTTAGGACCACCATCATGATCTTTCTCTTTTTCCACTGGTGAGGAAATATCGATCATTCGTCCCATCTTGATACCCGTCGCAATGGGAACACTTTCACCTATTTGTTCATCGGTATCCCAGTCTAGTTCGCTACGACTTTCGCCCCACTTTTTCTTCTCTTTCTCCTCCATCATAACGAGTTTTCCATCAACAGTCTCTTCCGAAGTTGACACCTTCCCTTTGTCATTAGCAATGCCTGTATTGATTGACTCTATCATTTCATCGAATTTCCTTTCAATTTTTGCCACCAATTTTGCTTCCATTTCCTCCATTCTCTGCTCAAATTCTGACAAAGAATTTTCCATTTTCCAATCAGAATCTTTCTGAGACTCAGCCAGAAGTTCTTCATTTTCAACTCTGGAAGGTTCCTGTGTTTCAGAAAGTAGATTTTCATTTCTGTCCTCACTATCTTTTCGAAACTTAGCAAGTAGCTCTTCAGTACTCTGCTCACTATCTTTTCGAAACTTAGTAAGTAGCTCTTCAGTACTCTGCTCACTATCTTTTCGAAACTTAGTAAATAGCCTTTGGTTCATTGCTTCAATTTTTTCCATTATATCGGCTAGCAACGAATTTATGTCTATACAGCTGGGAGTTGCAGGGGTCTGCAATTCTAGTTCCTCTTCATCCTCGAACTCGTAAAAGTCGATATCGATGTCCTTATGCTGAAGTTCCTCCCTTAACCGCCTTTGGAGTTCATTTTTCGTGCCCGTTGTTTGCAGCTCTAATTTACCCAACTCTCGTTTAAGTCGTTCCACTCTTAATTCAGAGAGTTTAATTTTTTTTTTTATTTATTTATTTTTACATGTAGATTTTGCAATCCCACTTCTGACACCGATTGTTACGTTTTTACCTTTTAAAAACGTTTAAAATATGAGATCGTAGATTGCAAATAAAAATAAAAATAAATTTGTGTTTAACTTTAATAAAATCCTTTATTAATCACACAACTTTTGTGTGCCACTGTTCAAAACTGATTCTAACAACAACAATTGCTTTATTTGTTATGTCCTTTGCGATAAACAATAACAATTATCACACAATTGTTCCGTAGATCTTTGTAACGGAGATCTTTAAACCACGATTGGTTTACTTCACACGCAACTCGTCTTCACACCAAGACTGACTGAACTTCTACTCCGATCCTTATGCTTTGCTTTGCCTTTTATATCACGACGTAAACAGTCTGATGAATGTAGGCGGAGGTTCTAGTCTTCGCCTTCAAGAGAATTCTATGAATGTAAACAACATGTTAACATTCATACATGTTTGCATGCTTGTTGTTAGTGTAGGTTGTTTACGCTTGTCCCTGCTATTGTTGTTGTTGTTGTTTTACTTTCTTATCCCTTTTTCGTTGTACTGATATTGTTGTTTTATTCTTCTTTATTTGTCAATCAGGCAAACAAGTCCGTTGTTTTTGTTTTTGGTAGCTTTTGTTTAACATTTTAATGTTAAACGAAGTTACACCATTTCCATTTTCGTAACACTATTAATAAAGGCTGATGTCCTTGCATTTCCTGATTTCGACAAATATTTTAATACCACTACGGATGCCTCAAATTATGCCATAGATGCGGTTCTCTCTCAGGGTGAAATTGGTAAAGATTAACCAAATTTCTTTATATCCCGATCGTTAAGCAAAACAGAAGAAGGGTACGCTACAACTGAACAAGAAATGCTAGCTATTGTGTGGGCCCTTGACAATCTTGAAAGAAATAAAAATTTATACCGACCATCAACCTCTTACTTATGCCTTAGGTATGTATAAAGGAATATAACCACCAACTTATTTACAAACAAGGTAAATCAAACCTTGTGGCAGATGCCTTATCTGGATTGAAAACTACGCTTAACCACATTAGTAAAGTATCCACCGATACCGCCAGCGAGGGCGACTAGATCACACAAACTAAGCCTCAGAACTGGATGATAATCACTCGCAAACTACAAGAATAGCATCAGAAGGGACAAACGATAATGTTGAATCAACCGGTTCAACTGTTCATAGTGCAAGAAAAGATGCCTCCAATCTTATTCCCCATGTAGAGGTCCCAATCAATGTCTTTATGAATCAAATAATTTTTAGAGTCGGTCCTGACCTCCACACGATAGAGATGCCTCATGGAAATTTCCAGCGACATTACGTTTCATTCCCTGAATGGAACGAAGAAAAACTTTCAGACATCCTTAAAAAACTATTAAATTCGAACTACATAGAAATTCAAAAGAGAATAAGAAACAAATATTGGACAACTATTATTTCCCTTGAATGTACGCCCTGTTGGGACAGGTAGAGCGTTTATACTCTACATTAATTGAAATTTATAGGTGCTTGGGGACAAAAAATCTTGAGTTAAGCATACGAGAATTAATGTATGTCGCAGTGGACAGATACAATAATACTCCGTTACCGGTAAAAGATCTAGCGATATATTTTTAATAGAATAAGAACCACCGATATTAGTAAATTGATCGATACGCGTTCGAGAATTAACAAAGACCTTAGAAAACTGATCAAAGGAAATGCTAAAGAAAGAAATGAATAGGAAACGAATGAATGAATGTATAGGAAACGTACATCGCTCAAGGAATACAAAAGGGGTGATAAAATATTTGTAAGAATAAGAAACATAAAAGCTAAAAACAAACCAGTTTCAGATAGGAATAGTGGAAAAAGACAATAGGGTAACAATACGAACGATGAGTGGTAAAAGGATCCACAAAACCCATATCAAAAACAAAAAAATTAAACTAAAATTAGTATATTAATAAACCTATGCTTCATTTCTCATGCTTTGAGGAAAATTGGAAAAAATAATAAGAAAATAGGAAAATCAGAAGAAATCAATGATGTAATTATAATTATCAAAGGAATAAAAGATATTACAAATTCCAAAAGATGAAAATTCATAATAATATGTTAATGCAATTTGAATAAAAAAAACATCAAGTCAAATCATCACTAATGTTTGAAAGATCATCTGACACCCTGCTTTGACAAATTGCATCAAGAAATATAGATGCGACGGCCACTCGGTGTAAGATAATCATTTCAGTATTCCAAGTGAACCAGTGGACTACTAATATGCCAACTGATGTAAAAAATATATAAAAATGTGAAAGAATTAACTTGGAATAAAAGTATCCGAAAATAAAAACATTATGAGGAAAAAAACAAAATTAATCATCATGTAAATATCTTAAATATATACAAAAAGGTTATCTATATATATACGAATTATAAAAATTTATAAAATATTTCAAAGTGACCAGTAAAATTAACAAGGGCCGGTCTGTAAGTGGGACTGGTCGTACCTTAGTAGGTTGGCGGAGGCATGCTTGCTCTCGACTAAAACGGAATAATGCGATTCCCCCATGAAAAGTTCAAGAGAAAAGCTAGTCCAACCCAATATTATGAGATATATTAAAATTGTTCATAAATTATTATACTCACTAAACAAATGAGCCAAAAATTTTAGTGGAAGGTATATTAATACCGGGGTTCGACTGCCAATGGGTATCATGCGATATATGGAATAAAAATATGAAAATAAAAAAATAAGAAACATTTTTATTAATAAAAATACATATTCAATATAAAAATTAAGAAAGAAGTTTATTAATCGATAGTCATAATCAATATTTTCTTTACCAGTTTATCCTGGCACCCGTTTTACTTAATAAACAGTTATTATTTTCTGAAAAATGAATGCCAAAGTAATCATCCCTACAATCGTCCTTATATGCGCTGTCATATTACATGCAGCACAACTATACCTGTATGATGTCCCATGGCAGGGATGCCACACGGAAGTAATTTTTAAAAATCACGGAATTTGGGATTTCCAAATCTCGATCCCGAAATCCCGGAATTTTTCGGTACAAATCAGGATCGAAAAATCCTGAAATATCCCAGATTTTGTGATTGTCTTTTAATAAATAAAAATTAAAAACAATTGTTTAATTTAAAAAATTCCTTAATTTTTGATCTTTATCACAAAACACAGGTTAAAAAATAAAAAAAAACAGAACAAAAAGCTTAAATTAACAAAAATACATACATATATACATACATATTTACATACATACATATATACATACATAAACGCATTAGAGAAGAAACAAATATCTACCTTTTTAAAAACACTATTTAGTGTCCAAAATAATATTAATTATATTCCTAATTTTAAGAAATTTTTTTAAAAGTTCAAAGCCTCCAATATTTCATCGAAGAGCCTTAATGTTGTTGCGAACATACGTTGCGCTGAAAAACATCTTTCGCAATCTATTTGTGGGCAAAATGGTTTCAAGATAGCTATATGCAGGATTGGTCTATTTCCTTAAAAATTGGATTGATTTCTTAACAATTTAAGTTGGATTATCGTTCAATTCACTGGCGAGTGATACAGAATATTTACCTAATTATTGCATGATACGGTTGCAAAACTACATGGGTGTTATTTAATGTAATATGGAATGTGAAATAGGTAGCAGGAAGTCCTGATGCCGCTGTCTTGAAGAGCCAAAATTCCATAGTGTACAATAATAATGAAAAATACAAAATTAATGAGGAACTCCTGAAAACGTCAAATGACAAATACAAACCTTCTGGATAAATTTGAGATCGAGAACCTGATTAGTGAGATAGAAACATCAACGCAGTAGAAGCAAATGAGTATGGAAATCCTTTCATTTATACCAATGGTACTCTTTTGCTATATGTAATGCCTATTTGAAAACTAAGGACAAACTGATTCCACTTACTCATTCCCAGAGCAACTATTAGAAGAGGCAAGCAAATTGAACTTCCTTATCCTGAAATCCTAATAAGCCAAAATGAAACCTATGGCGTAAAGACTCCATGTTTGACTATAAACTAGGCCACAGTTTGCAAAAAATCATATCTTATCAGACTGCCTAAGGAAGCTTGCATACCTCGAATACTTAAAAGAGGAAAAGCTAGTTGCCAATACAGAATGACAACAAACCAAGTTATTGAAATGGTTACAGATGACACTATACTTCTAACAAATTATGTGGGTTTAATGTAAGGCCGGGAACAACCAGAAATGCTGAACGGAACTTACTTGAATCAACTTACTAACGAAACTCTACTCATCGGCAACGAGACATATTCAAGCACGTCCAATATTGAAGCTGACCCATTACCACCTGTGTTGACAAGTGTAATAGACGAGAAATTGCTTATGGATATAGAACAAGTTCACAACATCAGTTTAAATAACATCGATAGCCTCCAATATCTTGGAGTGAAGGTCAACCTATAATTTTTCAGCTATATTGGTACCATGGTTGTGCTAGGCATCTGTGTTGGGACGTTATGGTACAAAATAACAAAAAAATGAACTTACCTGCAGTCAAGACCCCACAACAACAAACGCCATCATGCAACCCGTAAGCGTTGTTTGCAGGACGCAGATTTTAAAGGAGGGAGGAGTTAGCAACAGTGAAGAACCTGTCAACGAACTTAATATCGTAGCGTAAGCACTTTTAATAATTTACACCTTTAATAATTTTACACGCGCGAATGATCGAATTGCCAAAATACCAAATAATTTAACTGCATCTGTATCAGGATGAGAATTCATGTTGGTGCAACGTGATCATACGAGACTAGGTTCTAATTGGATTGAAGTAGATTGATTGCTGTTGGTTACGCGTTTGATCGGTGCTGTAATACTAATTATTATAAATATTGAAACCATTTCCTTTGTAACACTGCCGCCCACTTAAGCCTGTTCGTCCCGAATAGGCTCATTATCTCTCTCCATATTTCGCCAGTCGCTCTACGTGTACGACTTTCATTTTTACTCGGGGGTTATAAACTTTCTGTGTCCTGTACATTACATCGTTTAACCTTTTAATTTACTTTACTGCAAGTCTGGAAGTCATGCGAGCGGTCTCCTGGACTAGTGGAAAGGCCACGACATTTCAATGGTAGATTGCATGTGAATTCGGACGTTTTCCCGAAGACATCTGCTCATCCCTAACTTGTGCTTGTTCTTTACGCTTTTCCAAATTATCGTCAGTAATTATCTGCGGTCTGTACAATTTTCCGTGTTCGTTATTTCGGTCCTTTCCATCTAATTGCGCCTCCCGAACTCTTTCCACCAGACGTCGTTGCATTTCCCGATCCTTGCAATATTTACCATCGTGTCTTTCGTCATCGTAGTCTTCTAGGCACTCTTTAAGTCGCTTCGCTTCCTTTTCCCGCACTTTCTTTTCTATCTTTTTACGTTCAAGTAACTCTTCTTCTATTTCTTTCTCACGTTGCAGGTGTTCAACGTTTTGCACAACTTCATCTTCGCGTTCCCTCTCACGTTCTCTTTCGCGTTCACGTTCTTTCTCGCGTTCTCTTTCGCGTTCACGTTCTTTAACCCTCTGCTCATTTTTACGTTCACGTTCGTGCTCTTGTTCCCTTTCACGTTCAGTTTTCCTGTATTCCCGCTCTCGTTCTTTAGATCGTGAGCGGCTCAGTTTCCGTCCTGACTCTTTAGGACCACCATCACGATCTTTCTCTTTTTCCACTGGTGAGGAAATATCGATTCTGCCTTCCCTCTTGATACCCATCGCAATAAGAACACTTTCACCTATTTGTTCATCGGTATCCCAGTCTAGTTCGCTACTACTTTCGCACATCTTTTTATTCTCTTTCTCCTCAGCATGATCACCAATCTTTTCAACTTTCCATTCTTGTTCTTCGTCGACTGGTGTCTTATTTCCTCGACTGCCGTCTGCCTTTCCTCCTTGATTTTTGGCTGGTGTAGAATTGTTTTTGTTACTTCTTAGTATCTCTCAATGATTTCAGGACAACTAAGTGTTTCCTCCGGCTCCCAGGTGTCGTCGGACTTTATGTATCCCTTCCATCTAATTAGGAAATACGACACCTCAAGTTCCGTCTTGTGACCAACAATGTCCTTAACTTCGTATTCCGCCTCTTCACCGTCATTGCCTTCTCCATTATTGTCTTTATGAGAGGCTTTCTTGGCTTTAGCTGTTCCTTTGACAGTTCTCTTGGCTTTGCCATCTGTTTTACTTCTATCCTCCCTTGGGCTGCCGTCATTTAATGGCTCATCGTCACCTTCTACGTTTGTGGTTTTCTTTTCTAAATTTGAATCTTCCGTTTCAACCGTCTTTCCTGAGTTGACATTTTTCCTCAACACTAGTACTCCTCTTGCTGATTGAGTCTTTTTTTCCTGCAGCTTCTCCTCAAATATCCTTTCAATTTTTGCCACCAATTTTTCTTGCATTTTCTCCATTCTCTGCTCAGAAGCTTCTTGCATTTTTTCCAATTTCTTTTCGAGACTCAGCATGTAGCTGTTGGTTTTCGACTTGAGCGTCGGCAAATAACTTTTGCATTTGTTCCGTAATAGCGGCTACGAACGAATTTATGTCCATGGCGCTGGGGGTTGCAGGGGCCTGTAACTCTCGTTCCTCCTCATCTTCGAACTCGTAAGAATCGATATGCCCTGATGCTGAAGTTCCTCCCTTAACCGCCTTTGCAGTTCATTTTTCGTGCCCGTTGTTGGCAGCTCTAATTTACCCAACTCTCGTTTAAGTCGTTCCACTCTTAATTCGGAGAGTTTCATTTTTTTTTTAATTTATTTTTATTTTTAGATTTTGCAATCGCCACTCCTGACACCAATTGTTACGTTTTTACCTTTTAAAAACGTTTAAAATATGAGCTCGTAGATTGCAAATAAAAATAAAAATAAAATTGTGTTTAATTTTAATTAAAATCCTTTATTAATCACACAACTTTTGTGTGCCACTGTTCACAACTGATTCTAACAACAACAATTGCTTTATTTTTATTCCTTTGTTATGCCCTTGCGATAAACAATAACAATTATCACACAATTGTTCTGTAGATCTTTGTAACGGAGATCTTCAAACCACGATTGGTTTTCTTCATACGCAACTCGTCTTCACACAAGACTGACTGAACTTCTACTCCGATCCTTCATGCTTTGCTTTGCCTTTTATATCACGACGTAAACAGTCTGATGAATGTTCTCGAAGGCGAAGGTTCTAGTCTTCGCCTTCAAGAGAATTCTATGAATGTAAACAACATGTTTGCATTCATACATGTTTGCTTACTTGTTGTTAGTGTAAGTTGTTTACTTTTGTCCCATTAGCGTTGTTGTTGTTTGCTGTTTATGTGTTTATCTCTTTTTCGTTGCATTGATGTTGTTGTTTTATTTTTGTTCATTTGTGAATTAGGCAAACAAGTCCGTTGTTTTTGTTTTTGTAGCTTTTGTTGAACATTTTAATGTTAAACGAAGTTACACCATTTCCATTTTCGTAACAATATTATATCTTAAATAAATATTAAATTAATTAAATCTTATACAAGTGTTTTCCTAATTATCTCAGAGGCGCAGTTGGTAGCGCCAATTAATATTTTTTAGGTCAAACCACGTAAGATTCCTTAACTATTTTTAATTAATTTTTATTATTTGTTAGTTAATTTTTGTTTATATTTGGAGTCAATTATCAAAATTTGTAATAAAATATTGTTTCTACAGTGTATTTTTATAATTATGATAATAATATGTATTTATGATAATAAAAATCTCTAACTAAATAAATTTATTATAATATATTTATTTTTGTTGTTGCAAATAGAGTGTACTGTTGGTTTTACTTTCTTGAACGACAAAGCCTCCAAGTTTCTTTTTTCTTTTAATATGCATAAATGTAAATATGCACACTCTTTGATTTTATACTTTTTAGCAAAGCAGTACCTTGATTTTTGTAATCATTGCTTTTGTGTTTCAATCAAAAAACAAGTGTGTTTCAAACGAGTGTTGAACGAGTGTCAATCGAACATTTGAATAATACTCGCAATGATTGATTCGAATGATGTGTATGATTTGATCAATCAGTATTAATGCATATTTGATCAGTTGAGTGAAAGAATCATGTTTTTCGAGTACTGATTAAATCATGATTGTTTTTCAATCGCCGGTTGTAGTTCTCTGTCGTGTACGTATTTTGTGTAAGATATAGTGTAGATATAATATATACCACCCTAACCAGTATTAACTCATATACCGCGCTTTTTTTTGATATGCCAACATTCAAAACTATATATTTTGGAAAATAACAATAATTGCAAAAGAATTGTTACATTTTTTGAAAGGTAATTTTATTATCTACAAATTTATAGAAAAATTTTATACATATAGCAATAAGTCTTTGCTAAATATAAACTTAATCAAAATTTCATTATTTAAAAACATAAAATACTTGACCACTATTAATTCATACATACTTGTTGCTAAGAGAAACGGTGCTGATTTAAAAAAATAATGCTGTAAATAGTTATAAAAAAATTACCGTTAGATATGAACAAGAAAAATAAACACAGTCCATTAATTCGTCTTATTAAGTTTAGTTTTCAAAATGACGCGTGCAAACCAGTAAGTGCGGAAATCCGGGATTTAATAATAAAAAATTTAATTTAGAACAAAGCTATGCTAAATGTATAAAAAACACAGTGAATTTAAATTTGGCTATTTTTTCTATTTGGAGATTTTTTTGACAAATATTGGGTAGACACACATACAAACGAACACAGGAACTACACCACAGCTTTGAATTCACCATGGGGCTTAGCTTCAGGCTACCATAGGGGTCAGTAGATGGCGGATAACTGGACTGCGTACCACATGCAGGCTAGCTGAGAATAACCAATAAGCAGTCCCCGACCAAGAGCGGTATATATAGAGGTGTACTACAAAAAGGTACAAATAATCGAAGACGTTACCTACGACATGGCGAACCGATGCCACCATTAATTAAGTATCATCCCACAGAGAGTTCCATCAATAGATGGGAAAATATTAGAGTAACGCCTCCTTGGTTCCCTCAGTTCCATCGACGCTGCGAATTACGACGCCCTTGATTGGGGCATTAGAACCGAGACCGGTAAGGTTGTAATTATGGTATACCGGAAAATGGATTTGAATTGGGGGTATGGGCTAACGATGGTAGTATTCCGGCACTTTAGTAGGCGGTGTAAAAGTTAGATGAAATGGTTGTCCGGCTAATGCTGTCATTACCACCGCCCCGTTAAAATTATGGAAAGTCTGCCGGTACGTTCCTGATTTATCACCGTTAAGTTCGTGTTTTAGGATCAGATGTGAATCCCTGACTCTGGACGCGTATTTCCATGAGGTTATGTGTCAACCCTTGAGTGGCCTCCCTGCTTATGCATAGATAACCACGGGGTGACGACTACAACGATGAATCAGGATAGCGGCCGAGAGTTGTGGCCCAAATGAATAATGAATGAATAATGATGAATAAGAAAAAAAATAAACTTACGAATAAAGCAAAAAATTCAACTGAGATGAATATTTTGGAGCTGAATGCTTTCGGGCAGTGCTCGAGAATTCCGAGGACTCCAGTGCGGAATAGGGAGATAAACCGAGGACTCCGAAATCACCGGTAAATGCAGAATCTTCTGGATTGGTGGCATCGGGTTCGGAGCCAGCGTGAAGCGACCCGACGGCATCACCCGCGGGGTTTTTGGCCAACTCAGTGACCAAATTTGGAGCTTAATTGATATGCTTGAATACAGAAAAAGGAGATCAATCCACCAACCGATGAGGGATGCGATTGACTCTATTAAAATCCTATATGACCTATACGCAGGTGAGTTGAAAGGCTAGACAACCAAGAAGAAGAGTTGCCGCACTTCTGCTACACAAACATCGCTTTGGATGAAAAACCAGGAAGGGAAGAGGAGACGGAAGGAAACCGGAGAACTCCAAATCTTGCATCAAAAGTTTTGGCGAGAAGCACTGCTGAAACGACTTTGAGTCCGCAGGTAAGTGTTGATGAATCAGCTGTCGAAGCAGGGTGGCAAAAAGTAACTAAAAGGAAAAGGAAAAACAAGAAACCGCATGAGAAAAAAATGAAGTTTGATGCGATAATGATAGCAACGAAGAATAACACATCGTATGCTGACTTTTTGAGAAGAGTTGCAACGGACCCTAAGCTTTGCGAATTAGGGAAAAGCCTTACAAAAATTCGAAGAACCGTCAAAATCGGACTATTACTTCAGCTCAGTAAGAACAATGACGGAGGGAGGTCTTTAGAGGGGCTATTGGAGCGCTCCTAGGGGAATGCGCGTCTGTCAACGATCTAAATTGGAGGAGAACAATTTAGTAAAGGACATTGATGAGATCACGGAGAAGGAAGATGTGTACAACGCGATATGGAACATTCCATGTCTTGAGAGGTTCGGTAAAACGGACATAGTTAATCTTAGGAAGGCATATGCTGGGACTCAAATGGCAACGGTATGACTTAATGCACACGCTGCATGTATTCTTCTGAAGACAGGAAGAATTAGGATCGGCTGGTCATATGCAGGATTCATGAAAGAAACATTCCGACGAAATGCTTCCGAGTAAAGTTAACCGTTCGTGTACATACCGCAGGCGTGGACAGGAGAGTCAGATTGCTGGGAATTGGGAACGGGAACCGCTCTGCAAGTTCTGCAAAGTGGACAACACAAGGTTCGCCAACCATATCGCGGGAGCAGGAAGAGTCAGCAGTTCCAAAGGGCTATTAAATCACGTTTAAGATGAGAGTAATACAGATTAATCTGAATTATTGCTAGGCAGTCCAGAATCTATTGACCCAGCTATATAGATTTGCGCTTCATTACCCTTCCAGCAGATCTATACGAGGTACATTGGTTTCATAATACCCAGGATAAGGGGAGTTTTCATATATAGCTGTTATGCGAGTTGGTTAATTTACGAGTTCCCACATATGCAAGAGATGCGGGTGTCACAATATTATTGGGGGGACTTCAGTTTGGACATTTGGGCCGTCAGTGTAGGAGTAAAGTTGACCGCTCGGATACATACTCGGTCACATTTTGCACAGTGGACAACCCAAGGTTCGCCAACCACATCGCGGGGAGCAGGAAGTGTCTGCAGTTACAAAGCATTCTTAAATCGCGTTCGAGGAGATGGGAGTAATACAGATTAATCTGAATCATTGCGAGGCAGTCCAGGTTCTATTGATCCAGAGGGTGATGGAGGAGAGAATTGACCTCGCAATCATTAGTGAGCAGTATAGGGTACCGACGAGTCTACTACTGCAGCTTTATGGATTTGCGGTTCATTACCCTTCCAGAAAATCTATACACAGGACACTGGCTTCGTAATGGCTAGGATAAAGTGGATTTTCGTGTATAGCTTTTACGCTCCCCCGAAGTGGCCGAGGAGTTTCAGCATATGCTAGAGAGGCTTGCGTCAAATGTGCGACCAAACACCCCCTATTATTGTGGGGAATTTAACGCCTGGCCGCCCGACTGGGGTGGTAGATATACTAACGCCAGGGGTCGCTGCCTATTAGAGACGTTTGCTTCCCTTCCAGTGGCGCTAATGAATGACGGAAGGGGAAGCACATTTAGAAGGGCTGGACTCAATTCATTTGTCTTTTGTGAGCGAAAGCCTTGTTTCGTGGACAGCGTAGAAATGCACTGAGGACTTCAAGAATAGTGCCCATCAGGCGATCGTAATGACGCTTACTGAGCGCAACACGAGAGGAGAGGAATTGCCGGAGGTTACGGGACCTAAATGGAAGGACTCCTGCTTCGACGAGAAGACATATAAATTGATGCTGTCGTCTTTTCATACGACTGGCAGCATGGTGGAGGAAATTATGAGAGGCGTATACAAAATGCTTAACAATGCATGTGATGCTGCTATACCTAAGTGGACTGTCTGTAGGGGACGTTCCCTGTACTACTGGTGGCATGCTTTGGAGCGAGAAGAAGAGCCCAGCGTACTAGAGGGAGACCGACTTAGAAGGGTCAGAAAAAGTAGCAAGAAACAATGCTTTCAGCGGATATGCCAGGAGGCTAATATCAATCCTATTGGGACGTCGTACCGTGTTGTCTGCAGGAAAATTGGAGCTGGGAATAGCCTAAACCAGGCTGTCCAATTTTCCTACGAGGGATTATTGGTACATTATTTCCACAGGGCCAACCTTACACTTTTATAAGTAGGAAGCCGGAGGCGGCTCATACTATACCCGAGGTGACAGGAGAGGAGCTACTTGCAGCATGCGCTAGAATAGGAGATAGGAAAACATCGGGACCGGATAGAATCCCTAACTGGACACTTAAGGTGGCTATCAGAAATAGGTCAATGTATTCCACAACATAGCGATTCAAAAAGTTAGAGCATGACTTGATGAGGCAGGATTGCCACTTGCTGCTCACAAAACGGAGACCGTCTTAATAAGTGGCAGGAAGATTGTGGAGAAAATAGAAGTGACCATTGGAGGTACTAAGATCGAATCGAAGAGAGCCATAAAATACTTGGAAGTAATAATCGGCGACAGGTTGAACTTCAAGGAACACATGAGATTCATCAGAGAAAAGGAATCTGTAATAAAGGGAGCACTGACGAGCATGGTGCCAAATATTTATAGGCCCAAATCAATTTAAGAGGAGAATAATATCAAGGGTTGTAACATCGATAATGTTATATGCTAGCCCAATATGGTTGAAGGCACTCTCCGTGGGAACAACGAGGAGGAAACTGTCCTCGATTTATCGTCTAAGCGCGATTAGACAGATAAGTGGCTTCAGGGCAGTGTCTGATGAAGCGGTACTGATGTTGGCAAAGATAAGACCGATAGACATATTGGCAGATGAGATGAAAAGAATATGCTTTCGCCGTCTCGAACATCTAGGACAAACAGCAGCTTTAAAAGTGGAGGAACGAAGGACGATGGGACCACAGTTTACAGGGAAGATGGACATTTCACCCCGAACCTGATGTAACCCCTTGGATGGAGAACAAACATTGCGAGCTAAACTACTACGTGACCCAGTGCCTAACTGGTCATGGATGATTCAAGAAATACTTACACAGATTTGGACATGATACTTTCCCTATATACCCAAACTGTGTAGATTCTAACTTGCTGCCCTAGATTTAAATGGACCGGGGAAACACGTTTTGTAGCAAATCGGCTTATGGAAGGGGTATTGAATTCTAGGATTCTATGGAGACAATACAGCCAGAAAATCGATGAAATTATTCCGGAACTCCGAAGGTTGGAGGAACGAAGGCGAAATTTAATTTCGTGCGATAAAGTTTTAAAGTTAACCAACTCTCTGCAAAGTAAAACCTTACTGCAGTCCCGTGGGGGGAGAGTGGTTGAAGAATACTGGGGTGGACCTAGTACGTAGGCACCGGTGATGGTGACTCGCGCACTCTTTTGTTAGAGCAAAAGTGTCTTTCGAAGATTCCCACCTCCTGCCAAGAAAAAAAAATATTGTAAACAACTATTATCACATATGAACACAGTAAACCACAACACTACACTTACTTCTAATTTTTAAACATTAAAACTACGCGTTTGGGCTACACATAAACAATTGAGTTTGAAAAAATCAATCGACTAACCGAACATACCACACACACACATACAAGAGTTAGGTGAAAATGATGACCCATTTATAAGTTTCTCAATATCGCCCATAAAAACATCGATGTTAACATTGAAAGTTTATGAGTCAAACATCAATGTTTATTATTATTAGTCTGCCAAATGTAAGAAAATTATTAAAAGCGAAAAGAGGACATTATATAAAGGAATGTAAGAGGGAACTAAGTTATATTGTATGTAAAGATGGTGGAAAAGATATAAAACATCAAATGGGTAGTAAGAAGTTTCCGTTATTCCAGGCAGCGAGCAAACTGGCTAGGAAATGAGAATGAGATTATTACAAATAAACTTAAATCACTGTAAAGATGCGCAGGAACTCCTAAAGCAAACTATGTATGAGAAGAAAGTAAATGTTGCCATAATATGTGAGCAATACAAAAAAATATGTCTTGGAACGTGGATCGAGTACATAACAGGGAAGGTAGCGGTGTGGGTGTGTGGAAATAAAGCTCACCAGAATAGGCCAGAACAAAAAATATTTCACTATGACGAAGATTAGTGGGGTACACATCTATAGCCAAGCTTACCTCAAGTGCAGTATGAACAAATACTTGACAACCAAGTTTGGATGCTCTCACAACGACGCCGCTGTTATCAGCGGGAGATTTTAACGCTTGGGCCTTGGAATGGAGAAGCAAGAGAACAAACCAAGGGGGCCATGTCTGAAGCCGTCTCTTTTCTTGACATAATTTTATTAAACTCGTAAGCAAAGAATACCTTTAAGAAGAATAGACGCGACTTTACTATTGACATATCTTTTGAAAGCTCAGCTTTAGTTTCAAGAACTAATTCGCGAGTCAGCGATGAATATACCCACAGTGATCATTTGTCGATTATAATAGACATCAGCAAAGTAGATTCAGTCAGAGAGAGAATTGGACGTATAATGAAAGCCTAGATGAAAAGATGAAACCATGGATGGGGAAACACTTGGGCAAATGCTGGACGAAAATATAACTGATTCGAGTGACGCAAATGGATGAGCAAATCTATTAGCGTAACATATTAGCACATCCACCCGAAGACCAGTGTATTGGTGGAACAGCGATATTGTGATACTAAGACGTGATTGCCACAGTGCGAGACGACATTACCAAAGGAGTAGAGGTGAAGCTAACAATGAAAGATTAAGTGCCGCTTTTATAGCCAAACGTAGGGTGCTCAAAACGTCAATTAAGAGCGGCAAATCGTTCTGCTTTAAGGAGTTATGCTGTAAAGTTGATGAAAATCCATGGGGATGAGTGTATAAGATGGTGATGTCCAAAGTAAGGAGTTGTAGAGGACAAGCGCAAACTTGTCCAGTGCTACTGAGAAATAATAATAATAATAAATTAATACAGAAAATGTAACAGTGAACGAGAATGTGTCTTCAATGGATGCTATAGATACAGTGACGGCCAATGAGGTGAAGAAGTGTTGGCACGATGGAGTTTTTCCGAGAGTATGGAAAATTCAAAGACTGGTATTACTACTTAAATCGGGAAAACCGCCTGGAGATCCAGGTTCATATCGACCGCTTTGTGTGATGGATACACATACATAATTGGCCATTACAACCCTTCAGTCAGGATTACGGCCTAGCTTCTCACACCACTTATGTTGTGTGTGCTAATTTTATACATGAGTGGCGGGACCTACAGTTTAAAGTCGACTCCGAACGACAGATTTTTTTGAGAAACTTTTCTTGGCAATTTTATTTACTCTCAGAGTTTTTGCCAGAAATCTACTGAGAGGAAGTCGCCGAAGAAATATTTTTTCATATTTCATTTTTGATGTCTGACCGGGGATTCGAACCCTGGCCTTTCGTCTAATAAGCCAACACACTACCTACTAGACTACGGCGACGTCAACGTGTGTGATGGATACAATGGGTAAAATTTTAGAACGATTGATCTGTAACCGTTTGGAACAACACCATGAAGAAGGAGCCGAAGGTTTACTGACAATCAGTATGGATTTCGTAGAGGAAGCTCGACTATAAACGCAATAAAGAAATTGACAATGAAAGCAGACAATGCAATTGAAGAAACCAGATGGATGCTTGGTTATAAGGAATATTATGCCGTTATAACACTTCATGTTAGAAACACTTTCAATCCCACATGCTGGTCGCATATTATACAATCTTTGCGGACTATACAGATGCCGGCGCATCATATGCGTATCATTTTTTAGGGAATACTGTTCTATGACACAAATGAAGGATTTAAGAAGTATAAAATAACTGGTGTAGCTCCATACGGATCTGTCCTAGATCCGCTGCTATGGAATATTCTCTACGATGGAGTTTTACGTCTCCCAGTGCCAAGAGTTGTGCAGATAATTAGTTATGTACAGCAGTAACAATTGTTTCGAAAGAATTACAACATTTTGAGGCTACTTGTAAAACGACGTTGACTAGAATAAAGAACTGGCTTATGTCAGCGAATCTTCAACCAGAAAGAAAACTGAAACTATTTAGAAAACGAGCAGGAAGAAAAGTAAATGTATTGGACTTAATATAGACGAACATAATATATCTTCTCAGCTAGCATTTAGATATTTAGGAGTAATGACTAAATTTTAGAAATAATATTGAGAAGGTTTGTGAGAAAGCTGCTTGGACCAAATCAGAGCAGAAGACTGCGGTTTTTAGTAGATTAAACTCTCACACAGCTATTGCAGAGCCAACAGTGGCTTTAAATGTTTTTTTCACATACGGCAAGAAAACAAAAAAACAACTGGAACGCACAGCAGGAGAAGATGCTATAGGGAAATGTGTACCGATGTGGATGAGAGTCCCTGGGGAACTGGGCGACACAGCCAGGTGAACTTCTACCTGACACAGTTGCTAACCGGCCATGGATGTTACAGAGTATATCTCTCCAAGTATTGTCACAACACAGATCAAGAATGCCGGAATGAAAGGATATCGGCGGAGCATGTTTTCTTTAGTTGCGATGAATAACGAAATTGCCTGGAGAAGACCTCATATGAAAATTGGAACGCAGAATGTTTCTTCGCAAGGAAGGTGTTGATGCAGCAAAGATTGACGGGGAGAGCAAGGTTAGCAGAATTGGAAGGCAGAGCTCGCTGCCATCCGAAGTAATATTTGATTGTGATCCCGAAAGGATGTAGGGGCTGCTGATTGGAAGTCTGACTAACGAGGTTGAGTTCAGTCCGTAGGCGCTCAGCAAGCCGAGAGTAAATCTTGCGGTGAATCGTGTACATTAGGTAGGCCGGGCCACCAATGTCTCTTGAAGATTCCCAGCCTTCAGTTCGCAAAGGTATAAAAAAACAATTGGAACGTGGTGATGTCACGATTTTCTCCGTCATGTCTAAACGAAGGCACACATATTGGGAAACCAGTACATGAACAAGAGTACATGACCGAATTGGGAGAAAATATTAGGTAATAAACCGAACTGATGCGATTACCGCAACGCTCAAAAAATAATAGTATGCGAGAAGTCCTTGGCGATGCCTACGCGCAGGAGCAGTGTATGACTACCCTGAAGAAAAAAACTCACGTCGATGCCTAAAGAGAGTACGGAGCCAACGCCAAAAAGGTCTAGGGATGATACGAACGTGTGAAGAGACCCCTCCTAAGAGGGAGAAGGAGGAAGTTAGTTTGATCCCTGAGGGGACGAAAAGGACCCTATTAAACTCCTAGGGAAGAAAACTAGGTTAAGGCGAAACGAAAAAGTAGGGGAGGTACTAAGTCCAGGAAGATGTGTAAGAACAAGAGAAACAATAAGTAGAATAAGAAGAAAAGTGCATTGCCTTCTCCAAGACCAGAGGTGACATTGTTGAGGCTATCAGTTTGCGAATCTCTAGATTGGAAAGCCTTAGAGAAAGCTCCATTAAGAACCTAAGACCGTCGTATGCAGGCAAATAGGTGGCAGTCATTAATCTACCAGCTCTAGAAGCAAGAAAATTATAAGAAGCGGGAAAAATTAAAATAGGCTGGGTGGCATGCACAATACGAGAAAAAATAAGCCTACGAAAGTGTTTTAGATGCTTTGAGTAAGGCCATATGTATAATCACTAAAGAAGGATATTATATGAAGGAATGTATGAGAGAACAACGTATTGCTTGTAAAAAAAATGGTGGAAAAGAAATAGAACTTCAAATAGACTTTGAAGAAACCCAAAACACAGGATGGTGATTGACTTCAGGAAATTAAACGAAAAACGATTGATGATAAATACCCTATGCCAGACATATCGGTATTTCTCTCAAACTCGAGAAAATCAAAGTATTTCTTCACTTCGGATATGAATTCTGGATTTCACCAGATTCAATTATTGGAGAGCTACAGAATAGATGAGTATATATGAATTTTTCAGATGCCATAGATGACATTCTGCGGAAGGACATAGGGAAAAGGGGCCAGGTTTATATGGATGATATTACTGTCTACTCACCTGACGAAAGTAGCAATTCAAAGGACAATTTTACGGAAACTTGAAGTTGCAGGGATGAGAGTTTAACTGAAAAATCTATATTTTTTAAATCAGATGTTCAGTTTCTCGGATTCATTGTAACTAGGGCATGTCCAGCAAAAGCGAAGACTATAGTAGAGTTCAAAACACTTCAAAATTTGAAATCAGTCAGATCATTCCTTGGTTTGTCAGAATAATATAGGAAATTATAAGGACTACGCGCATATTGCAAAAGCATTAACAAAATATTTAAGAGGAGAGAATGGCCATGCAGCAGCAAGGAGCTCAAGAAACATCAAAATTACTTTGGATAATGAGGCACTTATCGCTTTTGACAAGCTGAAAAAAATATTAGCATCAAATGAGGTATTACTGGCATATCCCGATTATTAAAAAACATTTGATCTAGCAACTGACGCGTCGAGTTACACTTGGAGCGGTATTGTCACAAAATGGGTAACCTTTCACAATGATTGCGCGAACGCTCTCAAGCATCGAAGCTAATTATGCTACAAATGAAAGAAAACTATTAGCGATCGTATGAGCTCTTAAAACCCTTGGGTATTACTTGCATAGCATTACTGGAATTCAAATTTGTACAGACTATCAGCCACTAATCTTTGCTATGTCTGAAAAAAATTCAAACGCTAAATTGATGATATGGCGAACCTTCATAGAGGAAATTTCACCGAAATTTTTTTTACCCGGAAAGAAAAATGTAGTCGCAGATGATTTGTCGCGACAATACATAAACCAAATGGACTAAGGAAGCGATCAGGCTGCATATAGCGAAATATCGCTTTCAAATACCATTATATCCATTAAAGTCAACCTAAATCAGTTTAAAAATCAATTTATAATTTCAAAATCTGATTTTTTTCAACTAACAGACAATTTATACGTCATACAATAAATTATGATGCAGTGGATAAGATTCTGGCATACCTAAAAGAGAATGTGAATTCAACAGGCACAAAAGTTTGTTATTGCAATCTGCCAACATTAGGGGCATTCAAGGACGACCTTCTTCCACCATTTCCATCTACAAAGGTTTTTCACACAGAAAAATTTGTTATAGAAGGAGCACAAGAAGACGACCAGTGGGATATAGTGACCACCAAACATAACAGAGCACATAGATCGCTACAGGAGAACTTTTAGATTTTTAGATTATTATATTTTATTTTTCAGATTATTAACGAGTACTACTTCCCTGGTATAAAAAAGAAGCTGAAATATGAAATAACAAATTGTAGAATATGCAAAGAAAATAAATACCAGAGAAACCCTCCTAATGTGAGGATTGCGGTAACGCCTATACCCTCCCTCCTATCCTGATGAAGTGCTTCATATGGACATTCTAATCACAAATAAGTTAAATTTTCTTACATGCCTTAATAAATTTTCTAAATTTGGAATTGTTTTACCAATAAATTCTAGATCTTCGATAGATATAAAAATAGCTACACTTCAAATTTTAAATAGGTTCAAGGGAATTAAAACAATTGTTTCTGATAATGAAAGAGCATTTTGTTCAAATACAGTTGGCATATTTTTGTTAGACCATTTCGATGTGCAACAATTTTTTGTTCCGCCAATGCATAGCAAAAGCAATGGCCAAATGGAAAGTTTCCACTCCAGCCACTTAGAAATTACACGGTGCGTTAAAGTCCAGCAAAATTTAAATGTTACCACTGAACTGCTATTACTCTCAACACTCCAATATAATAACACAATCCACTCGGTAACGGGGAGGAAACCCATGGATAAAATTAATAATTTTGAGAAAAATTCCCTAGTGGACATAAGAGAAAAACTTCAGGTTACACAATATAAATCTGTAACTCAAAACACGTCAGACTAAATATTTCGCCCAGGAGAAATTGTGTTTGTCAGAAGAAACAGAAGGATAGGAAATGAATTTGATAAGGTATTTGAACGAAAAGAAATAGAAAAAGGTCAAGGAACTATAGTTATGATAAAAGGTTAGAGGTTTTTATTCATTTCTTTATTATAATTATTTTTTACTGTAGAATAATTCTTGCCTGCTTGGGTATCGGAAAAGATTATGGACTACTCGGGTGCATATTTTATTGCTATAACAAAAGGTGACGTTGGTATATTTACTGACTATGACTACTTGATACATAGGACAAACTGATAACATTTTGAAGATGCTGACGGATACAAGAGGGACTGGATTAATAACGGAACAGCTAAGAGAAATAGACCGTCTGTTAGCAGTCTTACAAACAAACAGAAGGCATGCTAAGTCACTGAACTGTTTGGAATCTGACTAAAAATTTGTTGCGGTTGCCGCAGACCATAGCGATTTAGAAGTTTTAACAGCGCATGAAGAAGCTTTGACAGAAATTAACAACAAACAGACAACAATAAATTCCGTGTTACAGGAAAGAATTAATGACCTAGCGGAGAGGGTTAATGTTATTATGGAAAGGAAAAACTGTAATTCAATTCAGGAGGAAAAACTAATTCTCTTTTAGCTCGTTGTTGAAAGAAACAGAAACACTATATCCTCTCTAAATGGTCTCATGCTCTCAATTGTTAGGGCAAAAGAAAATATTTTAACAGTGTAATTTTTTATAATATTGACAACGCAGACATACTGAAATCTATAAAAGTACCCATTAGCTTAAGCAACACTCTAAAATCTAATAATATAAGTACTGTTCAAAATGATAACATAATATTTCAAGTTATAAAATATTCAGTATTGACTAATTTGCATAAGTTATCAACAATATATCCTGTAATTTAGAATAATTCTATATTAAAATTGGACATAAACCAAGCTTCTAAGTGTGGTGAGTGGGCTATTCCTGTAAGAGAGGCCAATAATACGTGCCTCCACCAGCTGTTAAATAACACTACCGCATCCTGCTCAACACAATTTGCAGATCAGATCTCACCCATTCAAAGAATATCAGAAGAATCAATACTTTTGAATGACTTCCTTAATACAAACATCTCTGAGGCAGACACAATTAAAGTTAACGGGATTGTACAAATAACATTCTCAGAGAGTGTGGAACAAGTTATTACAACAATAGTAAAAAACAAAGAAACAAAGGTGCTCCGACACTTAAAAGGGGAAGGAGTTCGCAGCGCTATGAATATCCATGGTATTTTGATGGCTGACATGAATGCCCTTACTATTGATAATGTGCTTGGTTGCAATTTTTAGTAAATTTGTTTTGAATTTTATTGATTTGATTTAATTTGATTATTTGTAACAAATACTTGATCAGCATTTTATTTTGCTGCATTACTTTGATTGGAAAATTTATGAAAAATTTTGTAAAGTTTTTATATGATTAGTCAGCTATTATTTTATTATTGCAAACTTTACGTTTCAGTAAATTTACTCAAAAAATCATTTTATGTCGAATCACCTAATTGTGCAATTTAAAATAGGTTCATAATACCTAAGACCGAATCTGCTCACAAAACTAAGTTGGAGAAGTCTGTTATTGACAAAGGTTACTCAATCGAGAGTGAAGTATGCGGCACCTGTGTGGGGATCGGCGTTGGTTGGCTGCAAGATCTTTATTTGGTTTAAGCACCCTAAGGTTTGCTAGTGGTTTCCGCACAGTTTTATATGAGGCTATTGGTGTCATGTCAGTTATAACTTCACCTGATATTATGGCTAAACTAAACGAACTAAAAATAGTATATGATAGATTTTTTCAAAAATGGACTAATGAATCATGTAATGTAGAGGATTATGAACATGCTACAAAGTATGAAATACACTTAACTGTTCAAATTAAATTATTAGATTATTTACTTTTATATTTAAAAATATACGTTCTTTTGCCATATGTAATTTTTGCTTTTTTGAATTCGCAGTAGTCTAGTAGGTAGATAGTTATCTTATTAGACGTAAGGCCACGGTTCAAAGACATCAAAAAGAAAATATGAACAAAATATATCTTCGGTGATTTCCTCTTAGCAGATTTCTGGCAAAAAATCTGAGAGCAAATAAAGTTGCAATGAAAAGTTTCTCATAAATCTCTTTTTCGGAGTCGACTTTAAGCTGTAGGTCTCGTCACTTATTTATAAAATTAACACACACAATATGGGTGGTGTGAAAAACTAGGTCGTAATCCTGGCTGAAGGGTTGTAATGACCAATTACATACTATGTATGAATATTCGCAAATTTTCGTAAAGTTTGTAAACCCATTTACAGTTTAGATCCCTGTAAATATTATACTACTCCTAGTTTATTTTTTGATGCAATGTTTAAAACAAATAATATAGAGTTCGGATTGTTAAATAATATTATTATGTATAATTTTATTATAAGGGGAACAGGGCAGGTATTGTACAATGTAGTAAACGATATTCAATAGCTAATAATAAACGTGTTAGTGACTATAATTCCACAAACGATTCCAATTATCTAATATATTTAGTTGTAAACAAGTTGCTGTTGTTAGTTAGTTGTTTCGTTGCATTCAGTGCTAGTAGACGGGAGTCTACTAAGATCGGTCTAGCAGTAAATGAGGACAAAATGAAGTATCGTTATCGACAAGTAGATACATGCGGTGTATTGGTTCTCAGATTGCAGCCGATAACTATACTTTCAATATAATCAAGGAATTTATTTGTCTTAGATCCGCCGTTACCGCCAAAAATGATGTCAGCCTGGAGATTAAGCGCAGGATCACTCTTGCCAGCAGGTACTACTATGGTCTCAATAGGCAATTGAGTAACAGAGACCTCTCTCGTGCGACGAAACTAATACTCTACAAGAAGCTCATCCTCCCCGTGCTTCTTTATGGCGCAGAGGCATGGACCCTATTAATCGCTGATGCAGCAGCCTTGAGAGTATTCAAAAGAAAAGTCCTACGTAAGATCTTCGGTCAAGTGCAAATTGATGATAATTTCAGCATTCGATCCAAGCTGAGCTGTATGGGCTCCTCAACGACATACATGGTGTGCAGCGTTTAACATTCAACGGCAGCGCTGGCTCGGCCATGTCGTGGGATGCGGGGATCTGCAGAAATCGGCGAAGGGGACGACCTTTATCGCGTTGGAAGGAAACCCTGTCATCGATTGGTGTGACCAACTGGCGTAGGTGCGCACAAAGCAAAGGCGCCTGGAAGAAAGGTAGGCCGAAATCCGTTAATCGGGATTGTTAATGGCCAATTAAGTAAGTAAGTTTAGTTGTAATCAATATGTCTATAAAAATTTTTAATGGATTGAAGACTGCAAAATTTTTATAATATAAAAGAAAAGGATATATTTTGGAAGTAGGCTTCGAATATCCATCAACAACCCATCATGTGAAAACTGTGGTTTACCACCACATATCCCTGACAGCTGTACGCGGACTTTTTGCGTTAACTGCTCTGACGAACACCCCTCATCTAGAAGGCTAATGTGGTTCTTAAAAGCCAACAATCTCATATCCATTAATCAAGTAGCTTTTATGAAAAAGCAAGGTGCAAGGACGTTCTTATATACCTCCAACATTTTATTTCAAGAAATGTTAACATTCTATCCACCAATATTGAAAAAGCTTTTGACAGTGTAGGCACCCATATAATCCTTCAACAACTAGCAGAATGGAACATTGGCAAAAAAATGTACTTAATAATCAAAAATGTTCTTACTAGTCGTAAATTTAGAGCTAGAGTGTGCGACCAGGAATCAAAAGCTTTTGGTCTATATAATGGAATACCACAAGGGTCTCCATTATCTGTGGTCCTTTTTATAATTGCCTTTAGTCAGTTCAGCAAAATTTCCTTTCATAAACAGATAGAACATGCTATCTATACAGATATACGCAGTTATCTTCACAAAAATAAAAGAATAATAATAAAGTTAAAGACGCATTCACAAATATTCTGAGAGATATTGATAGCTAGAGCCTCATTTGAGGTGCCAAACTATCTATTGAAAAATTCAGTCTTTTAAATATCTGTAAAAAAGGAACTGCAACTTCTTTGACGTTGAATTCAAAAATATCAAAATTAAACCAGTAAATTTCCTAATTCTTGGTATTATCTTTGATAAAAGCTTCACCTATAAAGAACATTGTTTACAGCTCAGGGAAAGCCTCAACTCTATATTAAACATAATAAAGTTCCTTACTTCTAAAAATTGCAACAATCATATCTTCACAATGGTTAATATAACTCGTTCTATTCTTCTAGCTAAAATAGATTATGGTCTTCTAATTTATCATGTCATGCTGCTGTCCGACGAAGCATCGGAATTTTCCATATAATCCCAATTATCCAATATATTAGCCGAAGCCGGTTTACCTTTCGTTCGAGGACCGTACTGTTTGCTTAACCTACAAACTTATTCCAAAGCTTCTTATCAGTAGAAATAAAGTTTTATATCGAGAGGTATTAAAAATTTTCAAATATAAAAGAAGGAACAGAATAGAATCTATTATTGCTAGATGTTCTAAATTAGCACAAAACCTTGATATTCAAATAAATCCTATATACTCGAAACAGCAGTCGGAACCCCATTGGAACAATCTTGTTGTATAAGGTCTATGATTGATCTCACGAAAGCTAATACGCCACCCAAGATTTATAAACAAACATTTAGTAGCCTAGTTGACCATTTCTTCAAAAATAAATGGAATCTTTTATTCACGGATGGCTCTAAATCATCAGACTCTACTACATTCGCAACTATTCATCAGAAATTAAAGGCTGTTAAATATGCTGAAAACAATCAAAATTTATTATTTGTAATGATAGTCTTTCTTCTATACAAGCTATTTCTAACTCTAAATATGATTCGCAGTTAATGAACGAGATCAGAAACTATTTAATAGAACTTTCAAACAGAATCAATCTCTTATTGGTCCCATCGTATGCAGGTATTCTTGGAAATGAACTTGCAGATGCGTCTGCTTTTGATGCTAAAAACCGGTCTCTTCTTAAATATTCCACACGGGAAAATAAGGATATTCGTAATGTTATTTCATCGTATTTAAATAATTTTCACGATAGTGAATGGTCGACTATCACCACACGTACAAAAATGTTCACTCCCTTAGAAGAAAACCTAACTACCCGTAAACTTGCACGAGAAATGTTACTACAATTATTGTTCGTCTGAGATTAGGCCACTGCAAATACTCTCACAACCACGTACTAAATAAAAAATCTACTCCCCACTGCACAATTTGTAATAGGAATATTACCGTAAATCACATTCTAGACGAGTGCCCTGCGTTTAACTCATCCCGGATTAAAGGAGCTAAAACATCATCAAGCTTATTAACTTCTATCTGTGATAATAATATAAATATAATTTTAAAATTCATTCTAGAAAATAGACTACAAAATCTTATATAATTTTATTTTTTTTTTATTTCTCCCTTTAAATTAGTTACAACAATTGCATTTTTATAATTAATAAATAATTAAATAAATTCATTTTGTGCTGAAAATAAGAAAATTTTATGTTTGAAACAACGGATTTGATAACGGATTTAAATAACGAAACAAACGGTATAACACCTACATAATTGTTCATCACTTTTCACATACACTTATGTAGTGTATGTTAATTTTATACATAAGCGGCGGAACCTCCAGTTTAAAGTCAATTACGAAACTTTTCATGACAATTTTGTTTACTCTAAGAGTTTTTGACAGAAATCTGCTGAGAGGAAATCGCCAGACATACTTTTTTACATTTCGTTTTACTGGAGATGTCTGACCTAGTGTTTGAACTATGGTCTCATGTCTAATAAGCCAACAAACTACTAGCTAAACTACGGCGACTACACCAACTATAAAACCAATAATACAAGCAAAATATATAAGGTCAAAATTAGTGTTTATAAAAAACCGACTTTTTAAAAAAACCGGTTTATCGGTTAACCGAAAATGGGCTATTTCAAAAAACCGGTTTTTCGGTTAACCGACAGCGTAAAAACCGGTTAATTCGGTTATCCGAGATTTAAACAAATTATTTAAACAATAACTAAAAATTCATTTTTATTAAAAGAGTAACACTAAATTAACATTTGATTAGTAGGTATAAGTTGTAAAGATATCAAAAGTAAAAGCTAAAGAAAAACGTAAAAATAAATTACTATGTTGTTATAAGAGATTAAATTAAATTCATAAGTAGATATAAAAATGTTTAGATTATATTTAAGAATGTTTCTCAAAATAATATTTTAAAAACAAGATGCAGTTTAAATGTTTCGGTGACATTCTGTTTTTAATTTTTGCTTTAATTGAGGATGATACCGAAAACGCTCTTTCACTAATCGTTGAAGTCGGAGTTATGGTAAGAAGTGAATTATGTAACAAATTTAATTTGGAAATTCTCGTTTCTAAATAGGCAAAATCATCTGTGTTTACGTCCGGAAATGCGACAATCCCATCCCCGGTGATATAACTGATCAGCTAGAAGAGGCCCAAGAACCAACAGTTGGCGTTATAGTATTTAATAAGCTTTCGTTTTTTACTGTATTTTAAGTTGAGCTTTGGGATATTTTAACATACTGTTGTAAAGAAATTTAATTTAGGTCTCTTGTGATATTCGTTCTTAATTTTCACTCGTTTTATAGCCATCAGGAGTAACATTAATTTGTGATATTCGTTTTGTAATCAACATTAGAAATATTGTTTAGTCATAAAATTTATAAAAAGAAGTGGAGATATTATAAATAAAATAATAAAAAACTACAATGGAAAAAAATATAATATTTTTTTATGAGAAACATATAAGTGGATACTTGAAGTCAGTGAAGGGAAGAACAGCAAAGTTTTAAATTCAAAATTAAATTTTGGTTCCCAAGAGTCCATCTCCACCACCACAAAATTATACGGTCCACAAGATTAGAATCTACTCAACAACTCAATCTGAAAAATTATTAGTATTATCATTTAGAGATTTCAAATTACTATTTTTGATAGATTTTAAAGTTATATTAAGTTGTTCTTCTAAACTTTTTCAACTGGATGAAATTTCAACATTTTCAGAATCTGATGCACTATCAATAGTTATATCATCTGTATTTAATTCCGAAAAAAGCCTGTTATATATTTTAATTGCACAAATCAATAACAGAAGATTTTGAAGAATATTTAAATATTTGCAAGACTTTGGAATACAGTCATTGTGAAGATATAAGATAAGAGTATTTAACGTTATATTTCTTATTTGAGAATGTCTCTCATTAAGACATGATTTAAGAGTTTTAGCGAAAGGAGTATTTGATTTGCCGACTGAGCTTCGTACGAATTTAAATATTACTTCAGCTTCTAAAAGTGTCACTGAATTGCTTGATAATTTGTGTACCGAAATAGTGAGCGGCTCTAATTCATTCCGAATACATTCTAATATATTAAATTCATGTTTCGAAAAAGTTTCTAAATTACAATAGAGTAGTGTTTGGTTAACACAATTTTTAATTTTTCAAAATGTAGAAATCATTTGAAATAAAGTATTCCAACCGTGTATTACGTCTAATTTTAGATGCAATTGCCTCTTGCTCTATTACATAGGTTTGTAGTTTTTGCTGTATATCTTGTGACTTTTTGAACATTTTTACCACTCTTCTTAATTTAGAGACTGTCGGTAAAATTGACGGCATTAGAATTATATGGAATTTTTGTTGACAAACCTCATATAAAAAAATCATCATCTGTTACTGTGTCCACCTTATTGAATTTACTTAACAACACAAACATAACTGTGTAATTCACAGCGAATTAATAATACAAGAATAGGTAATCTCATGCCTAACAAATTTAACAGACAAAAACAAAAATTTTTGCAAAATTAATAGTATATTTTTAAAACCGGTTAACTGACATAACAAAACTGGTTAAACTGATTAACCGAAAATGAATGTTTTAAATTAACCGGTTTTTAAACACAAGGCACTAGTATATGTTGCCTTTCCATCTTCCCGTCATTGTATGTTTTGTTCAAAACTATTGATAATTCATTTAAATATTCGATATTTACATTTCTGTAGAATTCATATTGTATATCATTCACACTTGGGAATTTGTCTATTTTGAGTAGTGTTTAACAATCGGTTAACCGAAAAACGGGTTTTTGTCTGATTTCGGTTTAGAAACGAAGGTAAACTACCCAAAAAGAAGAAATAGACATATTTATAGCCGAAAGTCCATACCATGCGTTAAATGCGTTCTTGCATTACATGCGTTTCTCCCGTTCTATGCGTTTTTTATTGCAAGTTACACACAATGCGTTATACGCGACAGGTTTTTTGTTTTGGTCAGCTGTTGTGGTAAAATAATTTATGAATAAAAACAGTTTTGGGAAAAATATGATTTTAAAAGAATTTATGGCATTAATTACATGCTTATGACTTTATTATACATATTTTGTGCTGCTAAGGCTTACGAAAAGCTTCAAAAGAACACAAGACGAGTCTGTTCAGTTAATTTATCCTCCATTGCTCTTGTTTACAAATTAATAAATTCAAAAGAGATGACACTCAATTCATAAAAAAGTGTGTTAAAAATGTGTTTTAATATATTTTACTCTTAAATTAGTAGTAAACTTTATTTAGGAAAGTGTTTTTATTAATATTTTTATAATGAAAAAAAATGCGAAAATAGTAATGCAGTGTACAAACATATTTATCGATACCATTCACAGTAGAATATAATTTGTCATCTCTAAGTTTGAAAACAGCTGACTTTTTACAGCGATGCATGAGACGCGTAATAAAGTAGAAAGTAAACCTACTTTATGCGTTCTATGGTGAACTCTACACCACAGCTTACACCAATACAGATTAATAATACTACTATTGAGACAGTACAAAATGTTAAGAATCTAGGGGTTATCTTTAACAACTGGTCTAATGATGTAAATGGTATTTGTGGTCAAACTGTTGACATGTTGCGAAATCTTTGGCTTACGCAATAATCCGTTTAATATTCGGATGCTGCTCGTAAAAAACACTTCATTTCACTTTCCTGTACTAATGTGAACTATTTTCTAGTTGTGACTCAGTAAATAAGAACAACCTCAAAATGCCTTATAACAATATTGCTAGATATGTTTATGGTCGTACAAGGTACAGTAGAAAATCAGAATTTTCCAATAATATTTATAATATATCTTTTGAAAATGTATTTATTGTGTAGACTTAATTTTTAAGGTTATTATTTTTTGTAATTTCTCAAAGTTTATTACGCCTATATCTTTAGCAGTACTATTAAATAAGATAATATTTTGTTGTACAATATTTAAGCTTGAATAAATAAGTAAATTTTCTGAAATATTCAAGACTCGAAACCGTTTAAAGTTTTTTAATAATCATGACAAATTTGAAAATTAAATAAAAAAGTAAACTTACAGCCTGGCCCCCGATGTCGAAGATATTCATTTGAAACGACAAAAAACTGATTTATGACTCACAAATTCTCCTCAGTCGAAAGAAAATAAAAGCGAACGATATTATGTAATTATTTCTTAAAATTAAATATAAAAGAGTAAGCTTATTTTGTCCAACATTTAATATATTTTATATTTAAGTTTCATATCCCATACTATTTGTTAACATATGTATTTTTTAAGGAGATGAGAGTTGCAATATTCCTCTTTCTAAGGTAATGAAAGCCAGGGGATTGGGTTGGAATGACAGCTTCTTCAAGATAATATATGTTTTGGTTGTAACCCTTCAGCCAGGATTATGGAACTAAATTCTCACACCACTTATGTTGTGTGGGTAAATTTTATACATGAGTACAGTTTAAAGTCGACTCAAAACAACAAATTTTTGAGAAGCTTTTCATGGCAATTTTATTTGCTCTCAGAGTTTTTGTCAGAAATTTGCTGAGAGGCAGTCGCCGAAGAAATATTTTTTCATATTTTGTTTTGCCAGAGATCTCTGACTTGGGGTTTGAACCGTGGCCTTACGTCTAATAAGCCAATACATTACCTACTAAACTACGGTGACTTCAAATAAATATATTCAATTCAAATAATTTCGTTTATTGTTTCTTATATTTTAAGTTTCATTGAATTAACTTTAACATTAAATAACGTTTACATTAAATGGAATTAATAATAATTAATAACATTAATAATATTATTCAAAATAATATAATTTATTTAATTATATTAACATTATTATAATATCAATACATAATAATACTAGTAATAACGTGTATAATAAATAATAATTATCTTGTAGCCCTACTAATAATAAAAATGATAAACAAAAATTTTCGAACTATGTTTGCTGTTACAAATATTGTCAATTCATGTCGCATGCAGTTGGATTTTTAATTTAGGAACTTTTATACATAAGAGCTTTTTTCTCAGATATTGACGATTTAAATAGGTTTACTTTGTAATTTTGTAATGTAATGTCTGACGCATTACTGAAAAAAGACAGCTGTTTTTTATACCTAGAAATGAAAAATCATAGAATGTTATCAATAATATCGATAAATATCTTTGTATGTGTATTACTCTCAATATAATTAAATTATATTATTTTGAATATTTTTAATTACACTATGCGACAAAATACAAAAAATTATATACACCCTAGATTGAATATAACTCAAAAATACATTTTTTTATCAAATAAACTTTAAGTCAAAAATTTTAAACAGTTTTGATGGATCTTAAGTGCTTATTCAAAAACATGCCTTTTTCCCCTTGACCAACTACCGCAAATTGGCTAATATTTGCGCAAAGCGGAATAATAATATTTGTGAAAAAAGATAATGTTGGACGACTTCTGATAGTCGTTCAAACGGAAAATGTTAAAAATAATTGACTTAAAGTTCAGTTGTTATACTCTTTAATCAATAACTACTGTAATTTTTGCCCGATTGTGTCAAACGAAGTGTCAATCTCTTTCCAAGAGAATGAGAAAGAATATCAGTATTGTGATGATTTAATACTATTAAATATATGGTTTTTGTTTAGCATTTTTCCTTGTTAGTACTATTACTTTCTTAGTACACACTTAAAATGTGTATATATACTAATATTAAAAGAATAACGGTTAAACAATAAAAACAAATACAATGCTAATTGTGTTATACAGAAATAATATCACTCACAAGGAAGAAGGCAAAGAAATAAGACGATCGCGCTCAATTAACAAATAACAAATTAAAACTAAGTAATACTTAACTTAAGGGTTATTAATTAAAATTTAAAACTAGTAACTAGTAAATTAAAAGCAAAATAAATAAAAAAATTTAAAAATACCTAAAAAGTTTTATCTTAAATAAAATAAAACTGAACTCAACGGTAAGTTCACTACAGTGGAGACTAGGAGCAATAAACAAGTGTTAAAAAATTTAAGTAGAGGAAAGCCATGGTTACGGCAATAATTGGTAAAGAGTCGTATTGGTATTCAAAAACCAGTTGGAACAATTTTTAATTGCGAACGATGTTAAAGATGCAATGAAGAAAAAAGCAATTCTTCTGACATTGTTGTGCGAAACGTCGTATATTTTATTGCAAAATCTGGTGAGTCCAGCAATAGTGGAAGAGGCAGTAACCACTTTCGAGGTAGGTTTGGCAGCGATTGGCCGTCATTTTAATTCTGCAAGAACTGGGTTTGCAGAGAGTTTTAAATTTTATAATGCGTATAAATCACCCACGGAAATGGTAAATGAATGGGCCGTTAGAGTGCGGTCGTTAGCAGTGAACTGCAAGTTCAATGCAAATTTGTAAACCGCTATTCGGGACAAGTTTGTGATGGGGTTGGAAAAGTGTCCGGCCAGATATAAAATTTTTTTGGAATCGGTACACACCATTTTTGATAAGGTGGTAGAAATTGCTAATAATGTGGAATACACCAAGCGCCAGTAAGAAGTCACAGACGTTAAGGAAGAGTCTCTTAATTTTATTAAAAGGAAAAGCAACAACAACAGCAGCAGTATAAAATAACACAACAACAACAACAACAACAAAACACAACACAACACAGCCGCAAAAGTTAACACATCAGCAGTGCAGGATTTGTCGATACAGTGACCTTAGAAACAAAAACTATAAGTTTAGAAATTATAAATGTAATCAATGTAGGCAAAAGTGTCATTTGAAAAAAATGTGTAAATCGTATAATTTTAATTTTATTGAAAATAGTGATTAAGTTTATTTTCCATCACTAGTAAAAATGATGGGCCGATAAAAGTTAAATTTTTTGTAAATATGAAATATTTTTAAATGAAATTAGATACGGGGTCTAAAAATAATGTTATTTCTGATGATTTTTATAAAGAAATGTAAAAATTACAAACTGAAAAAAGTGAACATGTTGTTAAAGACATACAATGCTGCAAACATATCTCCAATAGGATCGTGTAACATTGAAGTTGAAAATAGCAATAAAGTTAGGCTAATTGCCATATTAGTTATTAGAAATGGTGGTCCTTCGCTATTGAGTGTGTAGTTTTTAAAATATTTGAAATTAAAATTTATATATTAAAATATTCGGATCAGGTGACATCGGGTAGATCATCGGAAATTATTGGAAAGTTTAGGAATCTTTTTGATGGTGGTTTAGGGCTGTTTAGGAAAAGTAAAGTCGTATTGAGAGTGAAGGAAGGGGCCGTACCAAAATATTGTAGACCACGTCCATTACCATTAGCTATTAATTAAAAAGTTGAGTGCAAAATTGATAAATTGATGAGGTTAAGTATATTGCAGAGTGTGAAATATTGTAAATGGGGAACGACTTTTGTGCCGATTGTAAAGAAAAATGGTAGCATTAGGATGTGAGGCGATTTCAAAGTTACCTCGAATTTAGGATTTTTTTTTCAAAATTACATGCGGGGGAGAAGTCTTCAAAGCTAGATTTATGCATGGCTTATCAACAAATTGAATTAGATGAAGATCCCGGGAAATATACTACGATTTCTACATCGAAAGGTTTGTTCCAGTATACAAGAGTTATTTATGGGTTAGCTTCAGAGCCAGTAATTTTTCAGAGAATTATGGTATTGTGATGATTTAATACTTTTAAAGATATGCTTTTTGTTTTGCATTTTTCCTTGTTAGTACTATTACTTTCTTAGTACACTCTTAAAATGTTTATATATACTAATATTAAAAGGATAACGGTTAAACAGTAAAAACAAATAAAATACTATTTCTGTTATACAGAGATAATATCAGACACAAGGAAAAAGGCAAACAAATAAGACAATCGCGCACAATTAACAAATAACAAATTGAAACTAAGTAATATTTAACTTAAGGGTTATTAATTAAAACTTAAAACTAGCAACAATTAAAAGCTAAATATATAAAAAATTTTAAAAATATCTAAATAAATAGTAAGTAAATAGTAAATAGTCAGAAAAACAGTTTATGTCAAATTAAACAAATTTGGAGGATTCGACTCAATCTAGTGAACAACTTAGACTATGTAGTTACTCAGGTGTATTTTCACTGTCGCACTGTGTTATTACTGAATCTATTTAATATATAATATAGGAACCAATAAACGAAATTAGTTGAATTCCGTATATTTACATATGTACGTATATGTACATAAAAAACAAGTTGAGTAATATATAAAACAAAAAATCATTATTTTGAAAAGCGACCAGTCAGACATACAATTGCTTACTGGTAAAAAATAATGTCAATAAACTCTTGTTATATATCTTTTCTAAAACTAATGA
Organism: Sarcophaga bullata; assembly: GCA_005959815.1. Taxonomy (NCBI): domain Eukaryota; kingdom Metazoa; phylum Arthropoda; class Insecta; order Diptera; family Sarcophagidae; genus Sarcophaga; species Sarcophaga bullata. The sequence continues at coordinate 63,922 of QOCX01000588.1, forward strand.
TATTACATTATGCAACTATCAGGAACTCAGTCAATCAAAATAGATCTTAAAAATATAAATTGAAGAAGCTTTCAATCCAACCGAAACTCCTGGCTCTCATTCGCTTAACAAATAGTATCGGATGTAAAACCTAAATATTTTCGCAGTATTTTACAAGACAAAATAAGCTTGCTTTTTTAGAATCAATTTTAATATTTAATTATATAACAAGAAGCCACTTTTATTCCATTTACATTAAAATTTAAATTTTTGCTTTGTTTTTTTTTTTTTTTAATTTATGCTTTATTCTTACAGACACGAAAGCGATTTTGAGTTTATGTACGCGCAAACCGAGTCACAATCTTTATTGATACGTTTATTGTTCGCATTTATTTTTTTCCGATTGGGAAGAATTGGCCCTCTAATCAACTGTTCGTCCTTTCAAAAGAACACGTTCGACATCTGGCGCCAGGCTGTAACAGCTTTGTAATAATTTTCAACAATATATAAAAGATTAACAATTGTGTCTGCATCATTACGCATATTAACGGTTTTACCAAAAGCTATCTCGAAAGGAGTAAATTTATTGCCAAAAACTGAATTTGAAGCAGTGTTCGGAAAGAAAGTGAAATGCTTTAAACAGGTATCCCAGTAATTTATGTTTTCGCACATTGGTACTAGAATACATGCATTGAAATCGCGGTGATTGTGCCCTACTGTATCTATTGTTTGATGATGATAGCTTGTTGAATTTTAAATCATTTTTTAAAAAATTCCAAAGTTCTGATATAAATTTCGTTTTTGAACGTACTAAATTCTAAAAAAATGTTTTAGAAACCGTTCCATCTGATTAGCATCCTAAAATTCAAGGGGTAGCAGTATTCTATATCTCAAACAAATTCATGCGCAAGTTTATGTAATTTTCATCATAATTAATTATGTCTGTTAAAATTTTTTAAATAGTCTAATTTATAAACACTTGTTCTAGATGAACTTAAATTGATTTTCTTTTCTGTTGAATTTTTGGTTAGCGTCTCATTTAAGGAATTATTGAAGTTATACATAGATACAGTGTAAACTCCAAAGTTATTTTTTACTCGGAAAGTCCTGGTTGGATCTTTATTTTATAAAAATGTACTAATGGTGGATGGTCTAATCGTACTGTAAAGGTTAGTCAATATTTTTTAAAAAGTTTTAATTTTTTATGCTAGTCTTGCTTCAATCTAAAATCAGTTGTTTGAACCCTCTTTAGACGTCTGTGACTCTCGAATACAAGTAAGTCTCTTACAAGATGGTTAGGCTGTTATGTTATCCTATAAAGGTAGTTGAAACTTGCTGTTTTTATTTCCTCTTGAACAAGGGGCACCTTCTGATCTTTGTGGATGTTACTGTTTCTTATAAACCAAGCAGCACATGTTATTATTCTAAGAAGTCTAGATTGCCGCCTTTGAAGCATCTCTACATTGGATAGTGAGGCTGAAACCTATTTGGCTTTATGTGGGGCCAAATAGGTTTCAATACTGACCTATACAAAAGTGTAAGCGTAATGTGCACGCACTTAGTAACTTTGACTTTTATCTTCCCTTTCAGCATCCAATTTTCTAATTCATTAACTTGAGATTGAAGTCTTTGATACGCAACTGCAGAGTATTTATGAGTACTTAGAAACGCCTTATCACCTGCAAAAGTAGACATGTGAGTCACAACACTTGTACAATAAGTATAGGAACTGCCCTAAAATACTTCGTAGAAGTACTAGCCGCAGATATCATTCTGCGAGAAGAGGTGACATCTTTTGATTTTATTTGGAAATATCAACCCCATACAATTTAGCAATTTATGCGCATTCGTTAGTAAAAACTGTGTGATCTTACATAGATGTCCTTCGTACCAGATCTTATCGAAAGCTTGAGATATATCAATAAATAGCGCAGAGGAATACTGCTTGTTCTCAAAAGAACGTCTAATTAAATTGGTAATTTTGTGCACTTGCTGTATCGTTCTATGTTCTCGCCAAAATCCAGGCTGATGGTCGGGACCTATGATGTTAACATCCATATGCGGTATTAAACTATTAAGCAGCATTTTTTCGAACATATTAGAAAATATTGGGAGTAAACTTATTGGACGATATGATAATACTTGCGTGATGTCCTTGCCTAGTTTGGATATTGTCACTAAATCAGATAATTTCCAAGATGCAAGAAAGTAGCCTATTCGAAGCATAGAGTTAAAGATGAACAAAATAAAACGCACAGCCGATGTAGGCAAATTTTTAATCATTGTAGCATTTATTTTGTCACAACCGGGTGTTTTGTTCGGCTTTAGACTCTGGATAACGGTAATCACTGCAGACAGCCGGAACTTGATCGGCCTACGAACCACGTTGTCGATTGTAACTGGGGCAGTACTTGAAAGATAATTGTTTGGTGTAAAAACCCTTTCCAAGTAGGTGGCAAAAGCCTCCACTTTCTGTTCTGCGCTTTTTGCCCTATCACGCTGTAGTCATAAAGGGGATTCATGCAAAGTAGGTCACGCAGAAGCCTGGTTAAGTTGAAGTTGGCACTGGTTAAGTTGAGACTTTAGATTAGACGGCCAGAAAGTAGGATGACCTGCAGACAAAACATTCACTGTTCGAAGATAGTGCGTGCAAGAACTGCCTTCATTTCGGACTAATGAGACGTGATCCCTAGAATGTGTGTTTTGCATTATAATCAACTGCTGCAATAAATTTCGGATCCAGCGTGTTAGAGTAATCGAGGAATTGATCTTTGCAGATGTTATGTCTTAGAGGACAATAAAGTGCTGATATTGTAAGACCAATATGGGGTAAATTAATTGATGTTGCTTGGATGTTATCATGTGCGAATTTTGGCTATAGAAGGCTCCTATTATCCTTGTGAACAAGAGTATCTGACCCTCCGCACGCCCTATCAGTAATCGTTAACTCTAAAGCAGTTTTTGTCCGAGAAGTGTGTTTCCGATATTAGCATGACATCAATTTGGTAACTATACAAGAAGTTTTGTACTTCGTTTTTGATGGCTTAAGCCATACGCGTTCCAAGAGCAGAACTTAATTAATCTTATTAATTAAGTTAATTAATCTTATTTACCAAAATATGCATAAGCATATTATGGTTTTGCAGCAGCTGTTGCAACATGTTCTACATTTAACCATAAAATTACTCATTGTTTGGATTAGAGTATCAATTGAATTTTGAGAACTCCAACGGGCAGCAGGAATGCCTTCTTTTAGGGCGTCAGCATATGAAAAAGCTTCTGAAAATGTACACAAGGGTTGGGCAGCTTTTTTGGGATTTGCCTGCTGGGAAATGGTGGGCTGAGGTAAACTTGAGAAATTTGAGCCACGGTACTGACCGTCGCTTTATTTTTGAGTTCCAAATATACTTTGCAGCCTCGATAACTAGCCGTGTGGTTTTCACCACAGTTACTGCACTTTTTGCAGCAGACTTAAGTTTTTTAGTGGAAACATTCAGTGCTTTCATGTATGTCTCCGCATCTAACGCATATTGCCATAATAATTTTAATTTCATATAATTTCTATTTTATATTTACCATAATTGTTAATTTCTTGTCTTACGTTTTTATGTTAAAATCACAAAACATTTGTGAAATACAATACATATTTTTGTTTTTCTTTCTTGTGCAGTTTTTTTTCCTGAAAACCAAGTTTTTTCTAATTTTGCAGTTTTTTATTTTAAATTTTGCTACTCTGCTTAGATACTAGCAATAATCAATTCCATTTTTTGTAGGAATGCCGTTCGCGTTGCAGTAGCAGATTCTTAAGCAGTTAATCGGTTGCCAATTATCGCTTTTTAACCCTAAAGTTGTTTGTTGACTGAACTAACTCGTTTATTGTAGCTTCAGTACGATGGAAGTTAAAGTCAGAAGATTTTTTGTTTGAAGCCCTGAGAGGCATAGGTTTTTGCGTGAATGGGTGGGAGCTTATGGAGGAAAATTTGTTTGTGGTAAAGTTGCGAGTCTAAATACGAATCGCTCTGATTTTCATAGAGCGTTTGTCAAAAGAGTACAGTAAGCATCCTCCATAGTTCTACAGAGAAATATCAGTTTTAGATTTATAACTTTTTTCGGTAAAGTATAATCTTCATGTGACTAAACTTCTGGCAGTTAAGGCATTCAATGGGTGCTAATCGCTTATATGGTTCTTCAATAGCATTATAATAGGTATCAAACATGCGACGTATTCTCCTTTTGTTCAATTTTATGGTCTGCTGGCTCCAATTGCACACGAAATATAGGCTGTGGAGTCCTCTCCCAATTTCTTAAATTTAATACATTTTTATTTTATATCTCTTATTTATAAGCGCAGTTTTTATGTCATCTGGGTCCACAACGGTATTAATACCTTTTATCACAATTTGTAAGTCCTTCGCATTTTTCAGCTGGTAGTTATATAATTTTTTTTTTCATATTTTCGAATTGTGTAACAAACATCCTATATTGGTTTTCACAGCTAAGTTTTACTTTAGTCTATTCAATATTTCAGCGTTAAATTGAAGTGAAATAGAATGAATTTTTGTCTTTGACAGAGACTAATTTTCCTGCCATTGTCGTTGGAGGTTTTGTCCCTGCTAAAATACCAAATCTATTCTGACGGCTAGCATCATCGCCTCAGGGCACTTTAGATATTGACGATTTTTTGCTTCGTGAATGTTTCTGCTCTATAATGTGGCCATAGCTGCCAAAAATATCGTATTGACGATATAACGATTTATGCCCTTTTTTGCCGATATTTGGAAATTAAAAATTTACATAATATTCTTTATTTTAGTACATTTAAAGCCACGTGGTATATATATATATATATATGTATATATATATAAGTATATATATATATAATTTTAATTTAGAGTAGTAATCACAAGGTGTTAAGTATTATATTATAAAGTTATTTGCCATGATTTTTTGTTATTTACACCTTTTTCATCCCTTAAAACCCGAAAAATACAACCTCTGATCGAATAGTTCGATTAAAGAACGTATTTTGTATGCAATACAGTGTGTATTTCAGTTAGTAATAGACCAGATACGGATGTGCTCGCCCAGAAAGACGGGTGTGGTTAGAATACATGATTTCGGAACGAGCAATTTCCGTTGTAGTAGCGATAGAATAGTGAAACACAAGCCACATTGTAACGATGCTCCAATGAATCAATGGACTTCGATACCCAACCGTCAATTTCGCCCTCTCCTGTACGCGGTCGAGAAGTCTCAAAATATATAATGAGGTACCGGCCTTTACATGAGAGTTGTATTCCATTCTCTTTTGGATATAAGTGGAGTAAATAGTAAGAAGATCAGATGAAGAAGTATTTCTTACACCCCCTTAAAAAACTAAGGCAGTGAAAAATGTGTCGGTTCCAGCGAACATCACAATGAATTTTCTAACGCAGAACGTCAAGAGCTTCTGACTTCCTAATATTTACACCACCCATAGATTTTGATATGTGTTAACAAATTACACTGAGGAAGATTCTTTAAACCTTAAACAATTTTTTCCTGAAAATAATATATGACTTCTCGATTTTTGGAAAAAAATCAGAAATGAGGGATGGTAGCTTTTAATTCCCAGCCTTAACTAAATTTATTAAAAACATAGTATTATCACATTCTTCAGCTAATGTAGAAAGAGTATTAAGCCAAGTTAATTTAAATTAAACTAAATTACTTAAAACTTAAACTAAATTCCTTAGAAGCAATATTGTATGAAAAGTTTAAGTTTTAAGGAATTTAATTTAAATTAACTTGGCTTAATACATCTGACAGCTATGAATCTTCACAATTACCGCTCATTTTACACAATAACTTTAGCTGTGCTTTAAAGACATGAATCTTTTCATGAATAGATTAAGTGAAAAGTTCAGTCAGTTTTGTGTAAAGACACTGTGCGTGTGAAGAAAGCAATCGTGGTTTGAAAATCTCCGTTATAAAGATCTATAGAACAATTGTGTAATAATTGTTAGTGTTTATCGCAAAGGGCATAAACAAAAAGGAATAACAAATAACGCAATTGTTGTTGTTAAAACAAGTTGTGAACAGTGGCACACAAAAGTCGTGTGAATAATAAAGAACATAATTAAAATTAAACACGAATTTATTTTTATTTTTATTTGTAATTTACGAACTCATATATTAAACTTTTTTAAAAGGTTATAACGTAACAATATATAAAACACCACTCTTCACAGGAGATTTCATATCGTCGTTGAACATTTATGTTGCTGTTAAGTTAGTAATAACTTCTTGCCCAAATTATTTGCTTTTGTAATATTTTCTGGCTTGGTATATGAGGAAGCCGGTGATCTGGGTAATCAAAAAGCGACCGTGTTATGTTCAAATTTAGTGTGAATAAATGGACATAATCCAGATTAGTAGATGATAATATAGTTAATGTTTGTTAGTTTTAAAATTCGTTAAAGGAAAATTCCTTGAAATGCATCGATCTCATCTAAGTGAGTGACTCCCCAAACTTGAGCCTCATAAGATTGGAGGGCAAACAGTTGCATACAAATTTTCCAAGAAATATAACATTTTCGTTGAAGGTCTAAAATAGTGCAGATTATACATTAACAATTTTCTTGATACCTTATCGAAAGCTTTCTTAAAATCTACGAAAAACTTTTCTTTTCAAAACAAAAAAAAAACTAGTCGACGACTACAGGCAAGTTATTAATTTTGTCTACTCTTGAGTAGTCTTTTCTACAGCGTCCTTGATATTATGTTATAACACGATTCCTTTCCAACTATTTATACATAGTTGCTTCTGAAATTTATCGACGCTATTTGTGTTAATCAAGGCTATAGCCTTAGACCAAGTAATATAATTATTTATTTTATGATTATAATTGGAGCAAACTGGAAAAATTCACATATGATTCTTACTTCACCTGGAGCTTTATTTTGTTTAGCTTTGTTGTTGTAATTTCTGCTTCTAAGTAAGAGTCTTCAATGCAGTTTGAAGCAAAACTTAGTTCCTTTAGTATTTGTAGTAAACTTAGCAAATTCATAAAATACGTTCTAAAATCCGAACACGATATATTTTGAATTTCTTTCACTATATTCTAAAAATATTGAGTATTTCTTTAACCATTTGTTTATCGTATTCGATATTAAGTATAACATTGTAATATATTATGCCTTTGAATTATAAATTTACTCCCTTTTTACTCTTGATTAGAGTACCAACATTACGCAAAAATATAGAGCCTCTAGAAGTCACCATAGTCTAGTAGGTAGTGTGTTGGCTTGTTAGACGAAAGACCAGGGTTCGAATCCCCGGTCGGACATCAAAAACGAAATATGAAAAAAATATTTCTTCGGCGAATTCCTCTCAGTAGATTTCTGGCAAACACTCTGAGAGTAAATGAAATTGCAATGAAAAGTTTCTCAAACAACCTCATGTATAAAACACACAACACAAGAGGTGTGAGAAGCCAGGCAATAATCCTGACTGAAGGGTTGTAATGTATGTATGTATGTATAGAGTCTCCAAAAAGTTTTCCTTATTTTCGTTTTCTTATGTGGAATACTTAATAAACAGTTCTATAATAAACTAGAAATAAATTAATAAAATAAATATAAACTCAAAAATTTTTACAAATTTTTGCTTTAAATTCATAAAATTCTTCACATGAAATTGTTTTTAGTCTTAGGTGGTATAGAAAGTCGTTAAGAAAGCTATATGCTTAGAAATATATGAAAACTCGAGAAAGATTAAAGATAAATTTTACAAAATTTTTTATTAAAATAAAGTTAGAAGAGTATGCAAAGTGTAGGAGAAGTAACATTGTGTGTTATATATTCTAATGATGCATAAAAAATCGATTTTAACGACGACTAGAGGCTCTTCCCCTACCACGGCCACGAGATCCGCCTCTTCCACGAGTTCCTCTTCCACGTCCTCTATTACCAACCCTATTATTTTCCTTCTTCTTTGATTTTGATTTTGGTGTATCATCAATAAGTAGAGTTTCTAGAGGAAGACTATCTGGTAAAATAAAATATCTGATATTGTTTCCTCGAATACTGAGCGTTTCCAGCTGAACTGGATCTCTGTTCTTTATAGTCATCTTGACCGATTTTAAGTGTGTATTCATTGCAACGTCAACACCGGTAATAGTACCATGAACTTGAGTTCCATTTTTTAATTCAATCGTTACGGTTTCGTGGCTTAATTTCATTAAAAATCTGTAAATAAATATGAAAAAATTAAACAATTTGTTTCACAATATTGTTGTGTTATATATAAAGTAATACTAAGGTACGTCACAGGAGCCAAACTCGCCGAAAGTGAAAATTAGTTTTAGAATACCATATAGTGATAATCTGAAGGTTTTTACATAAAAGAAATTTTCAAAAGATGTCTCAAATAGTAAATTCAATAAATAGGAAAAACAAGTTTTGATAGCAAACTGTATATATTTTTTAATGTCTACAAAATCAACAAGAAAAATATGTGACAGTAACCAAAACAAGTAATGATATATTTTTCAGAGGTTTCCGTGCTGCCTTGCTTAAGTTAGAGTTTTTAATATAATAATCTGCGCCTATTAAAGTACCGTCCATATTATTATTTAGGAAATATCTTCAGATTTCAATGTTTGGAGTTTTTTGAGGACGCCGATTTCGAATCTGAACTAAATTTTTTTAAACACAAAATGGGGGATCCAATATTCGATTACAATTTTTTTTTATTTCAGTGAGTAAATTGTTAACTGCTAACTATGTTAACGTATATAGTCTAAAAGCTCAAAAAAATAAGAAATTAAGTGGAAACTTTTATAGAAAAAAAATTTTTAAAAAAAATTTTTAAAAAAAATTTTTAAAAAAAATTTTTTTGGTCTGAAAATGATATTTTTCAAAAAACGCAAAAAATCGCAAAATAAAATTGACAATAACTAACTCAAAATTCTTCGTTTTACATGTTTGTAATGGTTTTTTCCAAAAATCAATTTTTGGAAATATAATTTAATTAAAGTTTATGTCAGAATTTTGAGATTTTTCGCCAAAAAAAATATTTAAAAAAAATTTTTCTTAAAATATAAAGCTCTGTATATGTGCCGCCGTGGTCTAGTAGGTAGTTTAGACGAAAGGCCAGGGTTCGTAACCCCGGTCAGACATCTAAAAAACGAAATATGAAAAAAAAAAAATATTTCTTCGGCAGCTTCCTCTCAGCAGATTTCTGGCAAAAACTCTGAGAGTAAATACAATTGCCATGAAAAGTTTCTCAAAAATCTGTCGTTCGGAGTCGACTTTAAACTGTAGGTCCCGCCACTCATGTATAAAAATTAACACACACAACATAAGTGGTGATGAGAAGCTAGGCCGTAATCCTGACTGAAGGGTTGTAATGGCCAATTATGTTATGTATGTTTCACTTATTTAGAGAACTAAAAAAATTTGGCCAAATCACACTGTATACGCTGTCTTTAAACTTTGCTTACAAATAATGATTTTGAATACTCGCTAAACAGTCGTCGTTAATTTTTTAGAAAAACAAAATATGCTATCATTAGCTTTGATATGTCCTTTATCGAAAAAAAATAATAAAAAGACAACATTCTTGAAAGTGAGAAAAATGATTTATTTTTGCCACAAAAATGGGTAAAATTGCCTACAGTGCATTGTAGAAGTTTATTTAAGTCGAAAAAAGATTCACCTCAATAGGTTATGAGCCATATTTTTTTAATAAAAAAAAAATAAAAAAATTTTTAAAATAAAAGCAGAATTTAAGTAAAGAAATATATAATAAAAAATGGCGAACCTTTCACAGAATTTTCCGTAAGCGAAATTAAGAAACATTTATCGTGTAGAAGAGAGCGAAGTCTTGTTTGGTTATGAAGGGCTGAAAAAGAAGTTAGCAGAAGCTCTTTTAAATGAATGTCTTTTGACTGTAATACCAAAACTATAGACACATCGCAACAGCTGCGGTTGTAGAAGAAACATGAGCGTATGTGTGCGCCACGGGTCTTACAAGGTAGAACTCCTTAAGCAACTGGTCAATATAAAGTTAAAAAATTATAGTTCAGTCCAAGTGTATGCGAATGTATTAAAAATAATTACTTTAAAAGTCAAACAATTTATTCTAAATAAAAATGACGAGATAACAACATCATTAATGTTGGCCGGACTGCCGGATGACCCTGGTAATGTCAGTTTGAATACAGTATAAATTTAAAGGAAAAAAGAAAACAGATTTCCAATGCTAAAACTTGCATATACCCAGAAATTGTAAAAACAAAAGCAACAACAGCAATAGTTAAAACAAGAATACTAATAGATATTATGAAAAACGAAATTTCTCATCAACAACGTAATGACAGCAATGGTAGTCGACGAACAACAAATCTTATCTTGCTATTAAAAATATTTCAGATGTTGTATGCGTGGGAAATATTGATATAAGTATTTTAAATGGAGATAGAAAAAAGAGGATAAAAGTAAAATCTTTTTTCTGTAAAGCAAATAACTGAACACGTTAAAAAATCTGTTTTAGAACGTCAGACGTGTAATATTTTCGATTACAATTTCAGTATTGTTATTTCAGAAAGACTTTACAACAATCTATACCGCGTAGATAGTAAAGCAAAAATTAAAGTATATAAAATTTTCATCGCTATTGAAAGAATTGGTATATAAAAGATTAAGAAATATATCAAGAAAAATTTAAAAAGTTAAAGCAAAATTATTGTAATTGGTTTATTCTGATCTTATAGGTTCCAATTCGTATAAATTCTTTTCCCGGTGCTTGAGTTCTAGTCACGTTCGTGGATGGCTCTTTCAGAAAATTATTTGAGTATTCAATCCCAAGAAAATCTGAAGTATTGGGGACTTTCAATAAATTTAGGAAAATGATGGATAATCGGTTTTCAGTGATGGATAATCGGTGTGTTTTCAGAACTGACAATAGACATGAATAGGTAAAGAAATATTTTTAATGGTTTTGCAAATCATCAAAAGACATGCCTATATTCTCGGGAACAAAATAGCACTACGGAAAGAATCAAAATGGAACTAGTAAGATGCACGCTAATTGATAGCGGTTTAGATAGTCTCGGTGAAGTAAAATCACCAGATAAAATTTGATCTGAGCGTAGATAATAGTGGTGTATGGTTGCTTATACACCTTAGGTACAAAATATCTAGGTAAACTCAATTTTCCTGCGACCTGAACGATTAGCAAATTCAAATAACAAAAAATAAATTTGGCAAAATTTCAAATCGTGCTTGTTTTATTTCATTTTTTATTTTAGACTTTAGAACTATTCTATTCTATTCAGACTATTCTATTCTACAATCATCGAAAGGCTCCCATTCACTCGTATCTAGATTGCTACTGGGAGCAATGAGATAGTGACCTCCCCTTCAAAAAAACTCACTTTTTAGAAAGGATACTTCGAACCCAATAGTGCAATCAGCTTCTGATTTGGACCGCGTGGGAAAAAATATCTCGTCTGCTCGTCTGACAAGGCACTACGTTCTGCCTGCCTCCGCTTGTATGTCAAGCAGTACGCAGCGCGAAGTGCTATACGTCTGTGGGAATCGGGCTGCTGGAAACAGCGCTCGTTAGGTCACTCCAGAGTTCTGAACGTCGTCTTTAATGAGGAGAGGTACAGACTTCCGGAAAAAGCCACTGACTATATTGTGCTGAGGTTATGTTCCTGCCTGGTTTAAGGATGCTTATACCGGATAGGACACAATGGAATGGTGGGGTACTCCAGGGGCAGAATGGTATAACCATCTTCACGGTTCAAGTTAGGTGGAGCTACAGTTGCTGGGCTTTTCTGAACTCCACTTCAGGTGACTGTAGCGTGTTTCAGGCGGGGCTTTTCGCAATCTTGAAGGCTATTGAGGCCTTAGCTGGTGGGCTCACTCCAAATTCGGAATATTACACGATCTTCGTTGCCAGTCAGACTGCCCTAAGTGCCATTGCAACACGGCTCGTTCTCGGGTGCAAATCGCTAAGGACTTTTGGACAGCGGAATACTCTGTAATGAGGCAGCGAATGCCCTCGATAGGTTAGGTTCGCTTTCTGAGGGCGATTTATTAGTTAGTCGTGAGCCCCCAATCTGCCACCTCTACGGCCGCATCAATGGATGGGTCAAGGGAAAGAGCAGATGCATTGGGAGAATGAATCGGATTGTTATGTTTCTAGTTGCATATTTCCTTCAACTTGACCTTCGGGTACTGTACTGGTCTCATTTGACAAGTACGCGGCCTCTAACCTAAACCTAAACGTAAACCTTAGAACTATTGAGTATTTTTCGTTAACTTATGTTAACATCGATATAGAAATTTCTATTAAACTAGCAATAAGTGTTGTTATTAAAGCTTATTAAAAAAAATTTTTTGTGCTCGATCAACATTGGGAATATATTCAATTATCATAGTTATTTATATTTGTAAGCACTACTGTATATCATGTGGAGGGTGAGTGCAACAGTATATTTCTTCTTTAGGCGAATGCGGCCACTATATTTCAGTATGTTACGAGGAAAGGAGTTCGAATGGATCCAAGTATTTCTCAGAATACTTTCCGGTTGGCACGGTGAGGTGGTTATGTATATTGGATTTTTTGATTACCACGGATTATGTGAAAAAAAGCTTGCTACTTTGAAGTTTATCGATGTGTAAAAGCTGAGGCAGTTTACCATAACTAAATAGCATAACACCAAATTGGTTTTAGAAGTAAATCATATAGTAAAAGTTCGCACTCCAATCGCAAGCAGGTGTTGCTACCAATTCGAAAATATTTCGAAATTAATTTTAATTTATATATGATTGCTACAGCAGTACTTAGTTCATTTATGTTCTCTCAAGCTGAAAATGTGTTCCTGCATATACCAAGGCGCTTCGAGAGGGTCCACGTGCTTGCTAAGGATGGCAGTGTCGTCAGTAAAGGTAGAATTATGAGTATGTATGCTCAATGGCATATCCATAGTATATACATACTTAACATAAAACTGATCCCAGTATACTGTCCTTTGAAACGCCTTCCGCTAATGGTTGTGACTCACTCACAAATTCACTCTCTTCAATTTGAAATAACACAGTTATTTTGTGATAATACAACTAATATAGATAATATAGTTATAAATGGATAATATAGTCTTCTAATAGCGTCTCAATTTTAGTAGGAATATTTTGTTTCAATTTACATACAGTCAAAGAAAAAGTCTAAACACAACGGTGCATGTAGATATTTTTCCAGCTAATTTTTATGTTTTTTCCTAATAATTTCTATGTTATATTTTTTTAACATTCGTCTTTTTCCTCACACATTTTTAAATGTAAATGCCCCAAACAACGCTATAACATCTTTTTTTATTTGATAAAAACTAGCGGGAATTACGGCTGTATATACTAGTCCACTTGTCAAATTATGGGGAATACCTGGGAAACAGCTATAAAAAGAGCAGAGCAGTATTTACTATTCTCGAATTTTTATGACCTGCACCAGTTTGTTGGCAGTTTTGACATTTTAGGTAATATATATGGCACTGTATTCTTCTGTTTTGTATATTCCTGGTTTAAGAATCATTTTAAATACTCCCCTTTCCACTCTGAATACGTGGAGACAAAGAGAACAACTAAATAAGGCAGCTCTATAAGCATCGTGTTACTTATTTTATGGATCCCAGGATATTTTTTTTGTTAGAGTTGTCCAATATTATTCCGACCTTCAAAGACTGAGAAACGATAACAATAGCTGGCAGTTCAGTTGTATTATTAAGCATATTTGGAATGAAGACGGATCGCAAATGTTTTACACACACTTAATCTTTTTCGATCATGCTGGGCCCAGCACCAGAGGAGTTTTATAAAGGAGAGAAGTTCTTTTAAAATTACTGCTCATCTATGACAAAGAATAACTTAAGTTTGATATAGCGTCAAAATATTTTGCAAGGAATATAATTTCTAGGATTTCTTTAAGTCTCTTTTTATGTCGAGAGGGTCCATACTGCTGCCAGAAACCATTTTATCCACATCTGCCGAGGAAATTTTATTACATAATTGGTTATAACAACCCTTCAGTCAGGATTACGACCTAGCTTCTCACACTACTTATGTTGGGTACGTTAATTTTATACGACTCCGAGTTTTTACTCTCAGAGTTTGTGCAACAAATCTGATGACAAATCTGGAAGTCACCGAAATAATATTTTTCGTATATCGTTTTGTTGGAGATGTCAGACCTAGGTTTCGAACCGCTACCTCACGTCTAATCAGCCAACATACTGTCTAAAAAGTTATGATAAGCTTGGTAGAAGCTGCAAGTAGCAGAGCTTTATTAAAGTAATAGATAAAAGTAAATAGATAAAAGTAAAGAATAGAAGTATAAGTACTGAAGTATTTTTCAAATTTAAGCCATCCGATACATTTATTCACCATTGCATTTTGTTGTAGGTGCAAGAAAAACGCTTCGACTACGGTATTTTTCATTCATTCTCAATTTCTGGAACTCAGAAATATAAAATCTCGGACAGTGTAATTAAATAAATACACCAGAAGCTTTGATTTTAGAGTACTATATTTTATATTTGTTTTGTTTCTGAAAATTATTTTCTCTATCCAAAATACAAAGCTTACAATATCTTTAAAAAACAAAAAGTATTGATGTAAAAATACACAAAAACTACCGTTATTTTGTGTTTTTGTTTTTGTGTTTTTTTTTCAGTATTTATTTTATGTTTATTTTGGTTTTAGAATCAATATAACGTGCTTAAAAGGATGCAAAACGAAGTGTTAAGCCGTTTATTTATATTCGTTTAATTTTTAGAGAAGTGGGATTTCAGTAATGCTAAAGATAAACTGATAGATAGTGTTCGTGGCAGTTTTATATTACAAACAGTTGAAAGAAAAAGGATTAATGGCAACAGTGATTGGTGTGTAGAAAAATTGGTGCATCCAACTGAGCACGCCTTATGGATTTATTATACTCTTGTTCACAAAAAAAATAAATTTCCAACTGTCAAAAAATAAATGTTTTAAGAAAATGTTATTGCCGTGAAGACGTATCATTGTGCAGCGATTATATGATCTATTGTACTCCCCTCAAAGTTTACAGGGCATCCCCATAACGGCTTTTCCAAGTCCATTGATCTAACAAACTTCAGTATAGTGCTAGGTGTGAACAAAGACAATTCTCTGCCCCGCATCTGATCTGTTCCCAGCTTTTTCCAAGAATGTGTTCTGATAACTCATCCGACCAAATCAGAGTCTTTATTTCTATTTATATTCCCTTTTGTCCCCATTACACAAACAAATGTTGACCCTTCCTACCAAGCTCAACTGTGTGGTTATTGCGCTTGAGCTGAAATCCAGCAGAGGGTCACCCAATTTCGAATTCAACTCCAAAGATGCTATCGCTCTGATGTTCAGCTCCTTATTTCTGGTTCATTTTCTGATATTTTATCTGGAGATAGTGGTCGCATTTAAAGAAAAAGGTTTTCAAATCATTGATACTGTTAGTGATTCAAGAGCAAAGGAATAGCACTAAAATCAAAATTACTGTTCAAAAAGAAAGTATAGACTATAAATTAGGTAAAAGTAATATATTTTTCAAGTAGATCTGTAGTAATGCAGTAGGCATATTTCAAATTTCGAAAATACCGAACCTACACATACCGTTAGTCGACAGTCTTTAATCAAAGTTGGTCGCCAAATACAATAAGGGAACTTATTTCACTGATCTTCAAGACCAGGTAGTTATTAATTACATAAAAATTATATTATGCCACGAATGCCTTAGAAGAATATGAGGAATATGTGAACAGTGGACATTTTATGAGTGCACAAAATGCTTAAAATTATTTTCAACGTTTGAGGAATAACCATACACACAATGCTATACATCCAAATCGTGACATGGCATGTAATGGTGTGGCAATCAGAATTTATTCTAAGGAGAGCCAGAGAGTAGACATCTGATAGCAGATATGATATTAACCCTGAGAAAACTAAAATAATTAAATAGATATTAAATAAAAATAATAATGCATTAAAAAGGTGGTAAATCCAACCTTGACCGTGGATGACTTGAAATTCCTCGATGGTCCAACTAATTTAAACTTAATTATTAGCACTATACTACATTACGTACATACATTATTGCGCATTACACCTATGTTGTCACTGAAGATAATTTTATGCCTCGTTTCGCTTGATCTTTATTGTAAGGGTGTGGTAACTAAAATTAGTGGACGCCTCTGGGCGACTGTACAGAGGCATGAATGGAACTCTGGTCAAATAAGGGTCCTGAAACAATTTGGGGCTATTGAGATCAGTAAATACCGAGATACGACTACTCATATTCAGGACATCTATTCCGGATAGGAAGATGTGGAAAAATGTTGCGGCGCACCTCGTAAAGAGCTCCGTGTAAATTTACATCGATGGTTTCAAGTTAAGGTGATGGAATTTTTTAGTAATAGCCTGTAATTAGTGTAGGGTCTTTCAGGCAATACAAATTGCTGCCAAAAGGCGTTTCATGACCAATGAAGACTCGGCAATGATTTGTGGGAATCCTCCTAAGAACCTGCAAACTTATAATAGACAATGCTTTCGTCGGTTCCTTTAACAATAGATGAGTTCTGAAACGGGCAGAACAGGGCAAAAAATCTGGTCAAAACTGGATGGAGGGCTCATGACTGCTTAAACTACAGAGATGCTGAAAAAACCCTTTTTTTAATAGGTATATTATGTCTTAGGAGAAAAGGAGAACCAATGCATTTAACACAAATTTTGTGTTTAGTCACAAAAAAATCAATCAAGCACGCATTTAGAACTAAAATTAGTACAAATTTATTGTTGTTTTTTAAATCTATTTTCAAAATATCCTAGTTTCCTATTTTTTTTTTTGCTCAGAGTAATTGTATTTCAAGTTTAATTTAATAAGAATTGTAAAATAAAACGGGAAAAAAATGCAATCACATTTGTCTTTGTAATATATGTGCTTCTCCATCTGTGTAACAATCTTGTCGCAATGTAGAGGCTTAAGTGTACTCTCACCAATATGTGGCCCAGTTTGGATTGGGGTGCACGATCAAGTGTTACCTTAATATAAAAATAATTGTTCCCGAACCGACGTCTTGTATGATCTTTGTGACCAATCAGATCAGGTAATCCCTTTATCCCTTACTTGATGATTTGCAGTTAGGAGTTTAATCCGACCGTCTTATAAGAGCCCCATAGATATCTGGGCGCCTAAGTGTTTAACGGGTTTCCTTGTTAAGTGGATAACCTGTAGAATGATCGACCTCTCGTATGATCAGCATAAACAATGACAAAAAAGTAAACAATAACATTGAGAATACAACGAACGACAATGGCAATCTGGTAATGGAATCTGGACTGGGCAAAGGCAACCCACCTGACAAACGTTCCACATTACATATAGAAAACTGGGATGTAAATACCTCGTTAGTTACAGATCAGAAGATGCTGGCCCTACACTGTGGCACTGTTTTGAGGTATGAAACAAAATATGAGTGTGTGGAATCAAAAGCTAATAAAAAATCTAAAGACGCAAGCAAGTGATCAGGAAGTTCGACACCTTTAAATATCAACTCTGGTTCGTAATGGGAAAAGGCCTATGAACTTCGAATTCCACTTAAAAATCGTTTTTGCAGTGGCCAAAAGGCTGTTGACTGTTATGTAAGTTGGCTCATCTAGGGCTCAGTCACTCGGACGTATAATAAGCTAAAAGCCTAGAGGAAGCTGAAAGTGCTATAATCTGCATAACTGCGAAGCCGACTCACACAAACTTATAACCACCCTGCATCGTCTTGGAATTAACATCTCTCTTATCCCGGAACGCTGAATAGGTCTGAGCGACTCAAATTATAAGCTACTTGTTCTCAACACCAGTGACAAGGTAAAAACATGTACTTTGGTAAGTTGGATTTCTTAATTACTCTTTATTTTGTACAGGTGGCGGACAGGAATAACTTTGGAGTTGAACAAATGCTTTGGGAACTCCGTACTATTGCTCATCCCATGTAAGGTCGGTAATAGCCGACATTTAAATTTAGGCGTGTATTATACACAGCAAGAAAAATGAAACTCTTAGACCCAAAGTTGCATTGCATTTCAACACCAATCATAGATTCAAACAGAAAATGTAATAAATGCGACTACCACTGCTCCAAGTTAGCGAAATAATTAAGAAATTAAAAACAAAAAAGCCCCTGGGAAAGATTCCTTAAATAACAAGTGTCTAATAATGCTTCCAAACTAATATGTAGTTTACCTAACCATCGTCTTTTACACCTGATTAAGGTACTGTTACTTTCCCGATGTACGAAAAGTATCAAACACACTTACACACTTACACTCAAACAAATAAAAATTCAGATTGTCAAGAATAATTTTTGGGTTAGTAAATCCGGGAATGGCACTTCTGGATTTTAAAGCATTATTTAACATTTCAATTTTGTAACGGATCTAATTAAAATTATACTCAGATATCATTTTATGTACGTATGGACCCAATATACTCTCAACTCGCCAATGCTCCTGCTGTCTACCCTCAAAAGGAATACAATCTCTCGCCAGCTTTATATAATCTATTCCAAACGCATATTATTTGCCTTACAAGAAAACGAAACGCATGCTTCAGTTCTCGAGCAAAAATATTGCTTGATAAAATAAGGTTACGTGTTAGGTATCATCTATGATTCCAAACTCTTCTTCATTGAAAATATTTCGTATTGACCAACAAAATGACTCAAATGATGTATTCTATAATTAACAGGAATTCTGTCCTTGTTTTAAAGAATAAGAATACTGAAAGAATAAATTCTTTACGTATTCGAATATTTTTTATTCCGCTTCAGTTTGGTCCACAATGTCTTTTGAAAAATTGAAGTTGCACAAAATAGGGTGCCAAAAAGTTTTACAAATTCATTGTTCCCACGAAATTGTCAAATAGGATTACAAAATCACTACTGCTATTCCAATTGACATCTACAAAAAACAATTCAGCAATTTTAATGGACGTTATACGTCCATTCTTCGATTATAGCTTATAATAACACAGCAATTTGTTTAGTTATTAATCTATAAAAAACCCGGCAACAATTTTGATATACGAAACTTAATACATACTCCACTCCTCGGCTTCACTTTATAACGCAGCATTTAAGTCGTTCTGAAATGTGGACACCATGCTTTTTGAAAGCTTGCAGAAAGTTCGCATTACTCATTAAAATCACAAATGTATGCAACACAAATTTATATAAAAAATTAGTTTTATTCAATGGGTTTTAAAAACATAATTAAAATTCCGCAATATTACCTCACAAGCTTCATTTTCAAATTTTTTAAATGTAGTATCGGTCCACAAATTAGTAAAATGCAACAAACAAACAAAATCTAATAACGAGAGGTTGTCCAGTGAACTATCGGAGGTAATCAGCCGCTGTTAATAGCCAAACAAGAAGTAAACAAAAACTATTTTCAAATAAAATCTGTACGGAAAAATCTAAAAGCTATAAATACAATAAAATAATAAAAGAAAATAGATGAAACATAATTTATAACGACTTTACACAAAGAAAAAACGCTATTTCAGTTTTTAAATACTTTTTGGTTTTCTATAGACTTGTTGTTGTAAATATATTTTGTTGTTTTCCGTTTCTAACATAAAATAATTTTGTATATATATTTTTAATAAAACAATATTTTAAATTAAATTTTTAAATTTTATCACAAAAAGTTTAAAGTTACAAAAATGGATTTTATATTAAAATTAAATTCCCACAGAAAAGTCATGTTTTCAAAATCATGATTTTAATTCAGATGATTTTTGAAATAATGAAAAAAATAAATTGAAAAAATGCATGCCTCTAATTAAAATGAATGCTAGTTTGAAATGTTTGATTCCAGTACCAAAGCGTTACACATGAATAACAGAATTCTTTATGGTGTACTAGTAACTACTTTTAGCTGATATACCAAGAGACGCAGAAAAATTAAAAGGTGTCACAAACTACTCGCTGCCATTTGAGTAAGTAAATCATACTCCCCAAAAGATCTATATTTATGAAAATTCTCAGCAATGTTTTTTGCATTAATTAATACGTAATTATTTAATTCCCTTACTACGTTAAAAATGCTGACAGAGAATGCATGTCGGCGTATTAAATTTGCCTAGATATGCTGGGTATGAAATAATTCGTAAGTTTAGCATCATTAAAAATAACTTCAAATTATTTTTCCACAATTAAGGAAATCAGAACGAATATGGAATTGTTTACTGTCTAGCACATGTAAATAAAAATAATATAATGTAAAAATTATGCTGGAATTTTTTCTCAATATATGCCTTATCATAATTATAAGTATTGGTGCGATAATGATAACCAGTCCTTTATCCTACTGTGATTTGGTAAACTGAAAAGTTTTGAATCCAGTGATCGGGTTTGATTGTAAATTGAAAAATGAAATCCAAAAAAAGTTACATTAAATAGGATTGAGACTGGATTGAGATCATAGCTCGGTGACCATATTTTGTGATTAGGTCATTTTTTGCTGTGCATTCTGGAGATACTGTTAGTAATCCATTACTTTGTAAAAACTGGTAACACCTTTGCTCCTTGCAAACTGTACTTAATTTGAACTGTTGTTTAGTTGCTACCAGCCATTTTACTATTGGGACTATACAGTATTATTAGCGATCACCTCTATGTCTCAATTTGAGTCAGATTCAATCCTAAGTATATTTCGCAATTACATATTACATGCCTACATAATTGGTCATAACAACCCTTTAATCAGGATTGCGACCTTGCTTCTCACACCACTAATGTTGTGTGTATCAATTTTATACTTGAGTGGCTGGATCTACAGTTTAAAGTCGATTCCGAATAACACATTTTTTGGCAATTTTATTTACTCTTAAAGTTTTTGCTAGAAATGTGCTGAGAGGAAGTTGCCGAAGAAATATTTTTTCATATTTTCGATTTGATCTCTAATCTAGGATTTGAACCAAAGCCTCACATTCCAATAAATAAAATAAATCCAACAAACTACCTACTAGACTACGGCGACTTCACAGTTACATATTTTTGCAATTTTATTACAGGTAGCTTAAATTTGTCGAGATGCTACTATACCATAAAAACTTAGAATATCCATTACTGGCAGTGTTATATTTGATAGAATGATGAACATCATCTTATAACTTAGTCAAGACAATTAACTAACTACTATGCGACAAAATGAGCTGCAGTCATTGGTTTATATTATAGTTTATGACCTAATGAGTTCATAGATTTTTTCAAAATTAGCTTGAATACCGAGCTTTTTATAAAACACATTTTAACATTAAAATGCTGAACGAAACAACGGACTTGTCTACTTGATTACCTAAAATAAAACAACATCAGTATAACAGGAAAAAGGAATCAGCAAGTAAACAACAAACAACAACATCAGGAACAAACGTAAACAACCTACACTAACAACGACTAGTAAAAATGTATGAATGTAAACATGTTGTTGTTGTTTACATTCTTAGACTTCCCGTGAAGGCGAAGACCAGAACCTGCACCTACGAGAACATTCATCAGACTGTTTACGTCGCTATATAAAAGACAAGGCAATGCATGCAAATTCGGAGTAGAAGTTCAGTCAGTCTTGTGTGAAGATGCCTTGCCTGTGAAGTAAACCAATCGTGGTTTGAAGATCTCCGTTACAAAGATCTACAGAATAATTATGTAATAATTGTTATTGTTTATCGGATAGAGCATAAACAAAGGAATAACAAATAAGCAATTGTTGTTGTTAGAATCATTCGTAAACAGTGGCACACAGAATAGTGCGAATAATAAAGAATTTAATTAAAATTAAAAACCAATTTATTTTTATTTTTATTTGCAATCTACAAGCTCATATTCCAAACGTTTTTAAAAGGTAAAAACGTAACAATTGGTGCCAGAAGTGGGATTGCAAAGTCTAAGAGTAAAAATAAATAAATAAAAGAAGAAAAATAAAAATGCAACTCTCCGAATTAAAAGAGGAACGACTTCAACGAGAGTTAGAGCTACCAACAACGGCCACGTAAAATGAACTCAAAAGGCGACTAAGGGAGGAACTTCAGCAGCAGGGCATCGATATCGATAATTACGAGTTCGAAGATGAAGAGAAACGAGAGTTACAGGCACCTGCAACCCCCAGCGTTATGTACCTAAATTCGTTGCTAGCCGCTTTAACGGAACAAACAGAAGCTACTAGAGCCGAAAATCAAAATTTTTTGGCTGAGTCTCGAAAAGAAACTGATCAGAAATTGGATAAAATGCAAGCAGAAAACCAAAAGTTATTTGCTGATGCACAAGTAGCAAACCAAAACCTGCAAGAAGCTTTTGAGCAGAGAATGGAGAAATTGCAAGCACAACTGGTGGCAAAGATTGAAAGGAAATTTGAGGAGAAGCTGCAGGAACTCAATGAGTCGGTCGACAAAAGAATTAGTAGTGTCGAGGAAAAGGTGTTCAATTTAGAAAAGACCGTCGATACGAAAATGATCGATTTAGAAAAGACCTTTGGCGGAAAACTTGTTATGATGAAGGATAAGATCAACAACCTCCAGAGCCATCGACCGGAACCAGTGAGAGTCGTATCAGAAGGTATCGGCAATATCAGAACACCTCACTTTGATGGTCGCTCACCCCTACCCGTGTTTAAATTCTAATTCGAAACAGTAGCCAGCAGAAACGGATTTTAGCGTTAAAAAGTGTCGCAGCCGAGATGCTAGAAACCATACCAGCCAGCCGCAGAAACAACTACGACGACTTCATGCTGGCTTTACATCGTAAATTCTGGGACGAGCACAAACGGGAACTGTACCGCATGGAGTCAAGGTGCCGAGCGCAAAAGGCAAATGAGTCATTTCAGGCCTTTGCAATGCAGCTCGCATACCCGGGAGAAAACCACCCGTTGATAGACAACTTTAAAATCGAGGCGTTTGTTAATGGAATACGTGACTCAGATATCAAACTAGCGGTATGTTCCACACAGAAGGCAAGCTTTGCAGAGAGCGTGACCTTTGCACTAGCCCAGGAGACCGCTCGCATGATTTCTAGACCACAAATAAACAAGGTGCGGAAGATGGAAGTCGTAGAGGAAGAGGAATGCCTTCGAAATAAGTTTAAAGAAATGATGAGGCAAGTTTTGGAGCAAAATGGGCAGAAGGCGAAACTTAAATGTGTTAATTGTGGAAAGGGCGGTCATTTCCAGAGAAATTGCAAAGCGCCACGCAAAAGATCAAGATCCGTCTCACCAGTAAGGAATAGTAAACGGGCGAGCAACCAACTATATACACAAGAGTCTCCGTTTAACTAAAACTAGATAGCACTAAGGGGCAAGTGCTGGCTCCCACAACTAAAGGCCCCACAATCTCCATACCAGCAACAAAACAACAAAATAACAAATACGGCGTGCGGGTATATAAATGGCAGACACCACACCTTCACTATAGACACCGGCGCGACGCAGTCAATCATCAGACCAGGTGTAGTGAAGGGCAAGTGTGAGGTACTGAGTAATGTAAGACTACGGACAGCTACCAGAGAGTCTGCCAACGTCCACGGTAAAACAGAAGCGAGGGTGACTATAGCCAACATTTGGGTAAGTCATGTCTTTATTGTTACCGAGGTAATCATTGGTGCCGATTTTATGATTGCTTATGACCAAATCCGGAGATTCCTCTTGACGTGGGATACAAACATCAGGTTCACGTCAGAAGGTTAGTTGCTGCCGAACATCACAAATTACCCCCTCAGAGTGAATCGTTGATATGTGCGCGTGTGGAGGGAGATTGTGAAAAAAACCTTGTAGGTTGTTGAACCAGCTGCAATTCAGACGGATTTGTTGTCATCAAATTCCCTCGTCAAAACCACCGAGCAGAGAATAGTCCTATTTAGAGTGCTGAATCTATCAGGCCAGGAAAAATGCATCTGTAAACACTCCGAGGTGGGCCAATGTGTTCCAGTAGATGCCATGATAAGCAGCGGCCGGAACCTGCCGAAACGTCAGCCAAGGACCAACGGGAATTTGATGTAAATGTGGAGAAAAGCATAAAACATTACCATAAGTACCTGTATGGTCAACATTTTCTATTAAGGACTGATCATTCCGCACTGAGATGGTTGCTGCAATTCAGGAGCCCTGAAGGACAGTTGGCACGTTGAATTGAGCGCCTCCAGACTTACAACTTCAGCTTTGAACACCGAAGAGGCATAAAATATGGAAATGCTGATGCTCTCTCACGCCGAGTTTTAATTTGGAGTGTAGACATTGCGTGAGAGCCGAGAAGAAGGAGTCCATCATCGACATCTGGCTAACGCAAATCGAAGCCAACGAAGGCTGGTCCGAAGCACAAAGAAGCTACCCAATATTAGCGAAAATTATGGCAGCTGAGGAAGAGGACAAACGGCCTACAAGAAATGAGATATCCGCAGAAGGTTCTCTTACAAAAGCATACTGGACGCAATTGGACAGTTTAAAAGTTATAAACGGATGCTTATATCGACAATGGGGAAGCAGTGATGGCAAGACCTCATCCAACCGAATAGTGGTGCTTTCCTCCAAAATGAAGGTAGTTTTAGCTGAATTCCATAATGGAGCTAGCTGGGGACATCTTGAAGTGACAAAGACGTTGGAGAGACTAAAACAACGTTTTTATTGGGTTAGATGTCAGCAAACAGTGGCGGATTGGATCGCGAACTGTACCCAGTGTATTGCACCTAAAGGTCCCGTGAGAAGAAGTCGAGGTCAGCTTCAACAATATAACTCGGGCTCACCTTTCGCAGATAGCGATGGACGTAGCAGGCCCTTTTCCTGTCAGCAATGCCGGAAATCGATATGTTCTCGTTATAATGGATTATTTCAGCAAATAGCAGGAAGTGTATGCCACACCAAATCAAGAGGCGAACACAGTGGTAAATGTTTTTGTTAACGACTAGGTATGCCGCTACGGGGTTCCGATAAAGCTACATTCCGATCAATGCAGAGGGCTCCGAGTTAGCGGTATTCAAGGAAATGTGTGATTTATACGGTATCAAGAAGACTCGAACAACTCCATCCGCTCCATCCACAGTCCGACGGAATGGTAGAACGGTTTAATCGAACCGTTGAAGAATACTTAAGGAAAGTAGTAAGCTAGCAGCAGAAAGATTGGGACGAACACAAGGTTTCTACTGACATACCGACCAGCGGTACATGATTCAACATCTAGATCAGCCGCCAAAGTTATCTTTAGGACTGAGATAAAACTGTCTGGTTATTTGGAGTTTGGTGTTAACCGCGCCACAGAGAGGGATGTCACATACACTGGGATACAAGTAAGTCTAAATGAACTTTATGAATTTGTGCGCACACGTATAAGAATGGTGAGCGACAGAATGAAAGCCAGGTCCAATCATGCAGCAAATACCAAGGGCTTCCATGAGGGACAACTGGTTCTACTTTACAACAAAGCTACAACCAAGCTACAAACCAGCTGGGATGGACCTTATAAAATAATTAAAAGATTAAATGATGTCGTGTACAGGGTACAGAAAGCTAACAGCCTCCGAGCAAAAATGAAGGTCGACTGGCGAAATATGGGAAAAGAGGTAATGAGCCTATTCGGGACGAACAGGTTTAAGTGGGCAGCAGTGTTACGAAAATGGAAATGGTGTAATATCGTTTAATATTAAAATATTAAACAAAAGCTACAAAACAAAACAACGGACTTGTTCAGTCAGTCTTGTGTGAAGACGCGTCGCATGTGAAGTAAACCAATCGTGGTTTGAAGATCTTCGTTACAAAAACCTAAAAAAGAATTGTGGAATAATTGTTATTGTTTATCGCAAAGCGCTTAAGCAAAGGAATAGCAAATAAGCAATTGTTGTTGTTAGAATCCGTTGTGAAAAGTGGCACACAGGATTGTGCGAATAATAAAGAATTTGATTCGAATTAAAAACCAATTCATTTTATTTTTATTTGCAATCTATGAGGTCATATTTCAAACGTTTTTAAAAGGTAAAAACGGAACAATATAATATGCAATATAATATTATATATATATATAATATAATAATATATATATGTTAAATATAATTATATATAATATATATTATATATATATAATATTATTAGTCTGGATCGTATTGTTGGAGTTAACGGTTGATAAAATACCTGTTCATTCATTTAATTAATGAGATTGCGTCCATATACTTAATAGTAATAAAATAATCTATTCACTCATTTAATTAATTTAATTGTGTCCGTGTACTTAATGTGAATAAAATAATCTGTTCATACATTTAATCAATTGAGTTAATAAATTAATTTAAATTAAGAAAAATTGTGTTGTATTAGTCGGTTCGGTTGGTTGAACTGACTTATTATATTTTTAAAAAAAAAATCTGTTCAGGATTCCTTAACTTAGATACATAATTTAATTTAATTTTCTTTTTTTTGTATTATACATGTACATATACAACCCTTTAATTAAATATTCCCCAGTATAATAAGATATTTATGAACACTAAAAATAAAAAATATTATAAAATAATAAATACATAAACCCAAAACATTATTTCAAAATTAAAAAATTTTCTTATATTTTCTCTTAACTATCTCCTTCTCTCTCTCTCTCTCTCTCTCTCTCTCTCTCATATATTGTTAAAAAAATCAACCACCAAAATTTGCCAGTAATTTCATCTCTCGCGCTGTCATGCAGTTACAAGTGAAAACTTTTTTATGGGTGACAGAAAAGAAAATAATTATTTGCTGAATTTCAGATAAAATAAATATAATCATAAAATTTTTATTATTAAAGTTAGAAAAAGAATAAACGAAACAAATATAAAGTATAGAAATAAGAAAGAATAAAGGCAAATAAATTTTATGGAATTAAAAACAATTTGTTGCAGTTATTAAAAGAAAAAGGAGAGTAATCACATAAAGAGTAACAACAAAAAATCTCTTTCTTGTTAACAAAGAGCAAATGAAAAAATAAAATTCGACACACATTCATACATATACATAATTTTACATCTATATATTCCTGAAGCTAGCACAGCGGAATTGTCATAAACAAAATGAAAAGGCAAAATAGAAGAAATAATCCAGAACAAAATCATGATGATTAATAGATGGGAAAAGTTAAAAGTATTGCACCTTGAATTATCGAAAATCTTTTCACAAACTGTAGAAGCGGAAAAGGTCAGCTCCTAGTATGCAAGTTGGAGTACTCGTAACAGTGAACGACGATTTAAACCATGTGAATAGCTGTTAGGAAGAATCGGGCAAACGTCGGTGATGATGGAAATACACTTACTGCTGACATACGTACAACCCCAGTAATAATCACCCTATCCATCGTAAAACTATTTTTCCTACCGTTTAAGAACAATAAAATTAGTCACTAATATAATATCCCCGTTCAGACATCAAAAACGAAATATAAAAAATAATTCTTCGGCGACTTCCTCTGAGAAGATTTCTGGCAAAAACTCTGAGAGTACATAAAATTGCCATGCAAAATTTCTCAAAAAAATATGTCGTTCGGAGTCGACTTTAAACTGTAGGTCCCGCCACTCATCTATGAAATTAACACACACAACATAAGTCGGAAAAGCTAGTCCGTAATCTTGATTGAAGGGTTGTAATAGACAATTATGATATGTATGTACGTTCTACTTCATTATTTCTTCCTAATTGATTGGCATCTCCTTCACATCTGCATTCCTCGTTTAACTAATCAATATTTGCTGCACTGGTTGCCATTTTTAGTAAAACCTTGTTTTCCTGTACAAAATAATTGAAACCACAAGAACGCTGTTTTTGCAAATGTTAGATTATGTCCTTACTTCTTAACAATCTTTATACGGCTAACAAAAAGTCTGGGCCATAAAACTTTGTCAAAATCGCCAGGTTAGTAAATAAAAACTTTGGAGTCACAAATTCAATTATAAAAAATTTTTAATTAATTCCGTTTCAATTCAAAAAGAATGGAATAAAATTTAAATGAAGAAGTCATATTTCAGGGTTGATGATTTGGATTTTGAGAACAAAGTTAAGATAATTTTGGAAGACTTAATTCACCGCAGCAAAAGGACAAGTTGATTTAAGTGTAATTCTACACAGTGGACAAATTAAATATAAAGAAAAACATTAAAAAAAGAGGGTTTTCTTCATAATATTAATTTAGATTACTTTTTATAAAACTATTTAAAAAACTAAAAAAATTTGGGGTACCTGCAAAAAAATTAAATATATTAATTAAATATATTTATATTTAATGACTCTGGGCAGCCTATTGGGTAGTATGTTAAACTATTAGCTAGGGTGCCATGGGTTCGGTTTCCACCAGAAACTTATATTAATTATAATATAATTTGCAATGGTATTCTGATTAATAATTATAATATTCTAATTAATAAATAATAATGTAGAATACCTTTATTGACAATAGGGAAAGCGTTTCTCACAAAATCTTTGCCATGTTTGTCCAGTCTTTTTAAAAACTGCTGCATATACCTTAATTTTATACATAGTTGCGGTAACAAGTCATACCAATAATGACGATCAGTGGGTCGACTGTCCGATTTACGTAGGTAACAGGTAATTTAAAAAAATAAAAAGTAAGCAAAAAATCATATTTTTTAATATATATCTATGGCGCTTTTAATTCTACCTCTATCCTTTCCAATAAATTTGTATATAAAGTTCGACAAAATTTTTTTTGCCAAATATATTGTTTGAATAGTTAACAAATATATTTTGACAATTAACAAATATATTTATTTTGGCTTTAGTTGGAAGTGTTTAGAGTTTTTTTTTGTTGCATAGTGTCATTTATGGTAAACTGTGTTCGATTCTACTTTTTTATACTAAATTACATTCAATTTACGCGAAGAATTTAAAGACATAACTTTTTCCCTATAAATTAAATTCTAATAATCATCTGAATTTAAAATCACTATTTTTCTCACAGGATTAACATTTTAATATTTAATCTGCTTATATGAATAGCCATTTTAATTATGAAAACATTTCTGATTTGAGTGAATAGAGCTAAATATTTGATTTTAACGTTTTTATATTTTACGAAAATATGCATAGAAAGAGTGAAAAATTATTTAAAACATTTATTTAAGCATATGCCTCACCAAAAGACGAAATATAATAAAACATGACAAGAAACGAAAAATATGGAGAAATGGCAAAAAAAATTATAAAAACACCAATCGTGTGGCTCTCTTTCCTCGATACTCTTTTTGCCAACAAAAATATGAGATAGTCATCGTGTAAATTTGATGATATTTAAAAAATTATTATAACATAGCGGCTTATAGGTTATTTTATTTGTATTTTAGATATGGCATTATTACCTGTGTAACGAGTGGGACCCACGACTTTGCTCAGGAATTTTGCTGTATTCACAATACTTATGACTTATCGATGCGTGTAACAAAAATTAATTTAATACTACGGATGTCTGACATAAAATATTTACTTTAAAACAAAAACTAGTACATAAAACGTATTAGATCTGTTTTGTGTTATATTAGTCAACCAAATAGGTTTGCTAGGATTTGTTTGTTATTGTGATACATAAAGTGGTCTAGAAATAAAAAGCACCTGTATATTTTATATAATTCAAGTATTTAAATCTATTTATTATTTCTTTAATTAAAATGGCACCAAGTAAATTAGATAGTATTTATCGACGAATGTTAATTACAAGGTTCTTTGAAAGAGGTTGGGGAAAGCCAGAAAATTTACAAAGGTACTTGGTTTTTATGAGTATTTTCGTAAGCTTATTGTATAAAATTACCGTATTAAAACATACTTTTTATCAAAATAAGAATGCATGACTGTATAAAAAAGCTGCCGTCGGAGTGTATTTAATTAAGTTGAAAAACTAATTAAAAAAGGCAAATTATAAATGGGGCACAACAAAACAAAAAATTTAAAAATACTCTCAAATGAACGAAAGTCTAAGCTCAATTTTATATCATCTTAACATTTCGCTTTAAAGTTTTCTGCAGCTTAACTTACGTGTATAGATAGCCGTATACTTATGCCTGCAAGTCGGTTTAGTGTATCCTCATCATTGAGAGTTACCAGCCATTCTTTCCATAGAAAACCTGCATTATATTGGATCTTTCCGAAGAAGTTAATGTGCTAAAATCTTAAAACTAAAATAAATACGATTGGTATTGCCAATGCAGTAAGCAACGGTTTGTGTTCACTATTAGGAGATAAATTATTGTTACGTCAAATCTATAGTTTACAGCTTTTTAAAAAGTCTGTAACTCCCAAAACGCAACAGATTTCTTGTAAGGTGGTTTGGATGACTATATATATTTGATATAACGGGAATATTGAGATCTTCATGGATGTTGTTATTTCTGATGATGGAGCACACGTAATTATTCTTAAAAGTTTGGACTGTGTTCTTTGCAATTTTTAAGATTCCAATCCAGAGCTGACCGTGGTCCAACAAGCCAGTGGATTTGGCATTTGCAATGTGGTAAGTCTATGTAAGACGACGATCAAGGTACATACCGAGGTAGTTGATGTGGCGTTGTTCCGGAATTCTTGAACAATTAATGTTTAATGGAGGACAATTTTTCTTTTTAAGCGTGAAAGTTATGTGGACACATTTGGCAGCATTAGCTTTAATTTTCTATTGATCCAACCATTTTTCTAATTCATTAACATGGGGGCGTTCCCTAAGGAACGCTAGCAGAAATCCTTTTCCGGGAAGATACAATAGAATTTGATTTCGTGTCAAAATATATGTTTTCTAGATAATTTCTGAAGAGCTTATGGACGTTAGTGCCTAATAGATTTACAATTTTATATATCAAGCTATTGAGCCAGAGCTTGTTAAATCCTTGGATATCTATAAACAGCGCAGTATAATACTGTTTTACTCGAAAGATTCTCGTAAAAAATTTGTTATACGGGGGATTTGTCCAGTAGCGCTGTAATGTTTTCTGAACTCAAATTTATGATGGGTAATAATGGTTTGAGATCCATTTCCTGAAGTAAGCTGTCAAGGAAAAATCTTTTGAATAATTTTGAGAGAATAGGCAACACATTTATAGGCCGATATGACGTAACTTGGGTATCATAATTATTGCCGAAATCTTCCAGGAAGCCGGAAATGAATCAAGTCGAAGAATATAGTGAAATATGAAGATAAGTTCTAGAGATGATGAAGAAAAGTTTTTTTTTATTATAAAAACTGCAATATTGTCATACCCAGCAGCTTTTCTGAATTTAGTCTCTTAATAGCTGTTCTCGAAATGAAATGACCGAAATTTACATTATCGCCAATTATTAAGGGCTGATATGCGAACTTGTAACATTTGGAGTGAAGTCATTCTCTAAATGATTAGCAAAAGCTCGAACTTTTTCTTCACTACTTCTCGCCCATTTGTCATTATTCAATCGAATAGGCGCTTCGTTTGTGGTAGGTCTTATTCTTTTTCATTTTGTGGCTTTGTTTGACACTCTTTTAGTAGAATCTTTAAATTGTGGGAAGCATTCTTGCCATTCTTGTCTTCTTAATCTCTTCTCTAGTACTAGTGATTCTATAGAATCCGAGTATGTAATATTAATATTATTCTTCACAGGGACTATAGGTGTAGAAACTTTAGCCGCGCAGGTCATAATTGTACTAATTTTATTAACCGCATTTTCAATTTCTATGTTTGAATTAAGTTGTAGATTAATGGGCATATGCGAACTGATGTTCGTTTTATATCTGCCAATTTGTGCTTCTATTTGGATAAGACAAATTAGAAATATTTAGGCTGCGTGGATTATTATGTAAAAGAAATATAGTGAGTGAATGATCAGATGAAAAATCCAAAGAAGGATTTAATGAAACGCTTTCGCGTTTTATGCTCTTAGAAACAGGAATTTTGTTAGGGCCAGTGGGATAGTAAGTGGGTTGACTCGCAGACGTGGCGCCCATTTTGCAAGATAATATTGCATCGTACAATTGTCTTTCCCATGGAGTAAGATGACGCGGGCCACAGAATCTATGCTTTGCATTATAGTCACCGGCTGATATGAATTTTGGGTCAAGGGTTTTAAAATATTCAATTAACTGCTCCTTGTGAATGTTATATTTATGAGTACAAATTACCGCTGAAATTATAGTTTTATTGAAGTGGCTTGGATATGTTCTTTTCATACTCCGGCAAAAGTGCCTAAAAATTTTATGTACAAGAATTGCTGATCTTCCACACGCTCTACCACTCTGATGTTTGGTATCGTAGGTGGAATAACCTACAATTTTAAAGCAATTTTCCGCATAAAATGAGTTTTTGATATATCGCTCTTGTTCCTTAGTTGAGGAACGTGAAATGCGATTTCCACTCTAAATAGAGGTTGAGGTATTTTGTTTTGTAATTTCGTTCTGAAATTTTTCTCGCTATTGACCTGGAGTTTTGTCTCATAAACATTTTCCTTCCGTAGAGGACAACTTAGAAGTTCTCCTTAACCATGAGTTACTAGTTGTAGCTTCTCTCAAAATGAGTGGAGGTGGTTTGTAATGCCTAAATGGTGTTGCGGCATCCATTTCTTTATCTTGATTATCGAAGATTGCAAATCGATTTTCTGATCTCATTTTGATTCTTATTTGCTTAGGACTGTACGCTATACTAGGTTAAACTTACGTTTGGTTATTGTTATGTAGCGGTCCATTCCTGTTAAAACCTTTTCATTATCAATATCACTATTTATCTGTTTATTAGGCATTTATACTTTCAGTGTCGCAGTGGAACCAGACGAAAAGTTGGGCATACTTTTAGACATAATGTCTGGTTTTACCGTATCTACACCATCTACTGTCTGTGGCGATTTTACTTTTGTGGGATTATTGTTTATAAATAATGCGGGGGAACACGACTGCGGTAGAATTGGCTTCGCGGTTAAATACAAGCTGTCATCAGATTTTTTATTTTTGTAGCTTTCTTCTGTAATCATAGACATATATGCATTTCAACCATTCATAATAAGCCTTCGCTCTTTTCTATAAGTATTTAAAGAGCTCATTAAGACCAGATATTTGCACCCTATTTTTTATTTGTTTTACCAAAAATGGATTTTATTTAGTGTTTCTATCACTGATCCTTTATTTTATGTTAATCGCTTCAGTTTTTATACACTAAACTATAAGTGGAATATTATATAAATTGGCGTCCTTCCGCATTTATTTTTTTTTTATAATTTTTTTATTATGTTTTTAGCCCGTAATTATTTATAAATATAATATTAATATAGCACTAAAAAATACGCTTCCGTACGAATCGATTCTCTTATATTGACCTGAATTATGATTATGAATGAGTTATGTGTAGTATAGATCTTCCCCTAATATTGAAATTTTGGGCTTCCGAAAGATATTCATTAACATTAAAAGTACTCTGTGGTTTCGAAGTCTTCACCTACGTCTATCTTTTTTCATTGCGTCAATAGGGCGTAGGTGATCATGTAAGGAGAAGTATCCCGTGAATACACATATTAGTCCCCTCATTCGGTCTTAAAATGCTCATGGTTTTTCCACGTTCTTCCACATTACACAGTTGAAAAAAGTATACCCGACTTCTTCAACAATTCTTCAAATCACGTGCAGTAAGTATTGCTGTAAGGCTTGAATTCTGGAAGTCCAACATGCGCTTACTCGATAAATACTTCTGGAAGTCACTTTAGGAAGCAAATTACTTTAGAAAACTGTAATAATTTATTTGTAGCCAAAAAATTATCTCGTTTCGTATCAAATCCATGTATCAGTTGAGACTCACTCTACGTGATACACGTTAGATTTTTCTAGTAGCTTGTAAATAATGTTTGAGATGGTACGACTTTACGGATGTATGTAAAATCAAAGAGAAAATATTGCAAAATCTCAGTATTTTTACTCTCATATGAAATTTTTCAGACCGTTTTTGTTGCGTTTACGCGATTGGTAAAGAATCAACACAAAGTAAAATGAAAACTTTCATTTCTTTTTTAAGACATTATTTATTCTAAATATTCAGATATGTTTTAATCTGTGTATAATGAAGTCTAGTGGTTTTTGAAAAATTTCGATAGAAGAAAGGAAACCGTTAAATTTTTGTCAGCTTTTTCCTCAATGTCGTACACTCTTATATATATTACCTATACCAAATTTTCATATATAAGATTTCCAAAGCCACTTTGAATAAATATAATCGGACATAATCGCATTTATTCATATATATTTTTATTAATGTATTTGTTTGATTCGTCTGCGGTTATTTCGAGAGTATTTTCATTAAATATTGGAAATACTAATTGCTTTTAATTCCAGGAGTGTTCCAAATGGCCCCGAAATACTACCGGTTGAATTTTTTATATATTTATTGTTTATATCTTAAATAAACTGCTTATAACAATAAATGTTATAACATATGTAATACAATTAAACAAAATTTCTAGATGAATTTTGCTTAGATTTTTTTATTCAATTAAATTATAAAACAAATTTTCTTATTTCTTATTCAATACGCCTTATTCAACGCCTACTTCACTCAATCAACAGTATTGGCAGATCTCCACACACCTTCAATTTTTTCAGCTTCCACGTCATCTTCAGCCTAGGGAAAATCGCCTTTATTATCGAATCTATTACCTTATAGATCTTACCACTTGGTTCTAAGCCAAAGGACAATTTCTTTAAGTGACTGGTATTTTCTACCGCATCATTCGTCCAATTTCAATGGAATTCTTGATTACACAACAAAATTTTTGTTCCCAAACAATTGTTTTATATAGAGTTTGACGTTTCTCTTTTTGAGAGAGAGGGAAAAGAAGAGAGTAAATTTTGTTCGGAACAATTACAGCTTGAATTGGTTTAATTTTAATTTTTGTTCTGAAACAACAGTGTTGCCAGATACTGCCATTTTATAAGCCAATTTGATAGAAAATTGATAAAATAGTGAAACTAATACGTCCTTTACAAACATATTTCATATGGTAGCCTTGTTTTTCCAGAAAAATTGTTCGTAGTGAGTGAATCGTTTCAGAACAAACACTCAAAAAAGTGAAATTGTTTCGAAACAAACATTTTGCTCCGAAACCATGGTTGAACCCAGCTTAAATAAAAGTCATTAAAATGTTTTAGTAATGTTTACAAAAACGTTATACAATTTGTTCACAATATGTGTATGTTTCTATTCTTCACATTTAACACTTAATTATTAATAAAATTTATTTCTTTATGTAATGACAATATATTTGAAGGACCCAAATGCGTTTAATTTTAGATAGATGTTTTGGGTATAATCGAAAATCAACTGATTCGATGTAAACAAAAAGATGAATATTGTTCGAGATGTGACAGGATTTCAGGGTCTTCTCGTGGGTTCACAATTTTAATCCCGATTTCTAAATCGACTGTCATTTTCAGTCGATTGGCATCTGAAATGAGTTTTTAGATGAGTGTTAATAGTGATGGATATTTTGGGTGAGTATTCGGGTACATACAGAGTATTTGGGAGCGGTGGTTATGGAGGGTGAAATATGAAAGAGTTTAATTGTGCGTGGGAAGGCTCAAGACCTTAGTTATGAGCTGAATCAAAGTTAAAGTTGTTGTTTAATATTCGCTGTCTAATAACAACAATGTCATTGACTTTCTTGGGTTTGCCCTTTTAAATCTTTTATAGAGTATTTTGAAGTATTCATCATTCCATATTTTTCAAAACTGATGGTGCTGAATTTTAAATTTTGCCATCCGTTTGCTGGGGTAATATTCTTGTTATTAAAAGTGGGTTCATCAGGATGAGCCAGTTGAAAAATGGCATGGAGTTAACGGGTTCACATGTTGGAGGTTTTTCTTTGACGAGGTTGAGGGTCTTGAGTTCAAACATTCTTCAATTTTAGTCAAAGGGATTGGAAAGTGTATGCAAAGGTTGCCAACTGATCAATATGGTATTTAAAGTTCTTGACTCCAGCTTTCCACAGGCCACCTAAAATACCTACAGCTATTATTATGATATTATGAGCCCAAAGGCTCACATCAGATGTCATCCGACAAGAAGTTAAACTTCATTTAGAGGCCGGAATGAAAATTTGAACACATGGATAGACCCAAAAATTCCGTCAACCGTGTGATGAATTTTATACCCAAATCTCTAATTAACCGGCTAAAGGTATTTTTTTCATTCACTGAATACCGGCGGGAGAACGAGTAAGCAAAGTTTACTCAACCCTAACTTTGCCTTCCAGCATTAACAAAATGAACAACAATAATAACCCTACCACACATACTTGAAAAGTTAAAAACATACATACGTCCCGTGCCCTATACATACATAATTGGCCATTACACCCTTCAGTCAGGATTACGGCCTAGCTTCTCATACCACTTATGTTGTGTGTACTAATTTTATACATGAGTGGCGGGACCTACAGTTTAAAGTCGACTCCGAACGACAGATTTTTTTGAGAAACTTTTCATGGCAATTTTATTTACTCTCAGAGTTTTTGCCAGAAATCTGCTGAGAGGAAGTCGCCGAAGAAATATTTTTTTCATATTTCGTTTTTGATGTCTGACCCGTGTCCTATAAACCATCTAAACAGTCTTTAAGTATATAGAAGTTCAGCTCGAATTGTATACTTTAAATAATATCTTGTTACTGGGAACTAAAATTATTATACCTTGTAGTTGAGAACTTTTAGATCTTGGCAGTAGTACATTAGGATTATTCTGTTACAACAGTTGGCCTATCTATGATTGATAAGTAAAGGGATAAGGAAAAATATCATCATGGGTATGTCTTCGATTGGATGTGCTAGACTCGTTACCCAAAAAACATTTTACGTTTGTGATCATCGATTATTCGAGATTATTATTCAAGAATAAATTTATATCGAGCGATATTATTGATTTTACGGAGTAAATACTTGAATGCTTGGGTTACCCTAAATCAATTACTACACATAATGCTCGACAGTTTGTTAGGGGTCCAATCAAGAACTACTGTAACGACAAAAAATAGAAATTAAAATATGTAGTGAAACGACTATTATTCTATTATAATAAGTATGTCAATACTTCTTAAATTTTGTTCAACAAAAAAATTTAACTAAAAATTATAATTTACTAAAACCACAATAAAATTTGTCTTTGTGATTGCAAACTGAGAATAAGTGCAGTTATTCATCAAAAATTTTTATATTTTTCTTATTATAATTCACATCAGTGAATTTTTATGTATTTTGTGTATTCTTTTTTCAGATTCAGTTTTTTTTAATAGTAGAATATTTGTAATCTCTTCGTAAACCTGGTCTCAGGATTTCGTCATCCATAAAAACAAAACCATACAAGGAAATAAAAAAAGAAATTAATTTTATCTTTATTATTTTATTCGTAACAAATAGTAGTAAAGAAACAATAATTGATGAGATGAATTCAATGATTTTGAAAGAAAAGAGAAAATAACTCGCAAAAACTCAATTTTGCACGTTTCAAGAAAATTAATAACTAATCCAGTTTCAATATTTGGTCCGTATACCCTTATTAGAAATAACTTGTTTTGTGCGGTTTGGCATACTTTCTACCAAATTTTTGATAACATCTTTTGGAATTCAATACCGTTCCACATTTACACGATCCCAAAGTTTGTCCATGTTTGCTAAGGCTGTTTCATACTGATCGATACGTCTTTTCACGATTGACCAAAGGTTTTCAATCGGATTGAGGTCGGGACTTTGTGCTGGCAATTCCATCAATTGAAAATTTTGTTTCCCAATCCATTCCTTTACAATTTTTGCTGTGTGCTTCGGATCATCATCCTGTTGAAAAACAATTTATTTTTCGGGATAAGTGCATTTGTCCATAAAATTGGGAAGATGGGTTTGTAGAATCTGTAGATAGTGCTCTTTTTGTGCCGATTTCATCTACTAAATGCAGAGGGCCAACATGCCTCCATGTAAAGCATCCCCAAACCATTATATTTCCGCCGCCATGTTTAACAGTTTGCTTCACATGGTGTCTTTGCACACGTTCTCCGGGTAGGCGCCAGAAGTACTGCTTTCCATTTGACTGAAAATGGTTAAATTTGGACTCATCAGACCAGATAACATATTTCCAATTATCAATGGTCCAATTTCTGTGCTCCCTCGCAAATTTCAAGCGCGCTTTAACATTCTTATTGGACAATGCAGGTTTCTTTTTTTTTTAACGATTAATTGTCCGATGCCAGCGAAGCACCTTTTGGTGTTAGCAGCCTGTTTTTTTTCATTTCAAACATTAGTCGAGCATCTGAGCTCGTTAATAATTTTTAGCGACCTCTGATTTGCGATTTGGGTGTCACGTTTCGTCTCTTTTGAGCTGCGATCACCGCCGATTGACTAATACCAAGCCTCTTGGAAATACTACGTGAAGAACAGCCCTTCTCGGCCATGCACACAATACTATTTTCCCCATTTTTATGCAAAAAATCAATTTTTTTAAATGTAATTTAATCTGCTTTGACTAGCAAGAAACAAGCTTTAAACTGCTCTACGAAGAAGAAGAACAAGAGAAAAATAAACATAACGGTAAATCTGCATGATTTCTGCTAATAAGAGAAGTGGGAGAGCGAAAATATGTACAATTCATAAAACGTGCAAAATTGAGTTTATGCAGGTTATTTTCGTTTTTTCTTTCAAACTCGTTGAATTCATCTCATTAACCATTGTTTCTTTACTGCTAATTGTTACGAATAAAATAATAAAAATAAAATTAATTTCTTTTTTTATTTGGTAGTATGATTTTGTTTTTATGGATGACGAAATCCAATGTCGTGAACATACACTCACTTCTGCTCGCCACTGTACATACATGGACTTATTAGTGAAGAAACAAATACCTACCTTTTTAAAAATACTATTTAGTGTCCAAAATATATATATTAATTATATTCATTGTTTTAAGTAATTTTTTAAAAAGATCGAAGTCTCTAATATCTCATACGCTGCCACTGAAAAACATCTTTCGCAATCTACACTTGTGGGCAAAATGGTTTCAAGGTAGCTATATGCAGGATATAACTATTCACTCTAACAAATCTATTTCTTTATTTGATTGTCTAAATCATCAGCTGTATTAATAGATATTATTGGACTTCGAGGGCAACGTTTAACTATCTCGTTCAATTCAATAGCTAGTGATATAGAATATTTACTTAATTATTGCATGATATGGAATAAAAACAGGGAAACAGAATTGCTTTAATATATATTGAATGAATATATATTATATATTGATTGTTTTGCTTTAAATATATTGAATGCAGCTGAGTTGTTAGTATGTGAACAAATAATAAAAAGGTGTGAATACTCTTTAAAACGACATTATAGAAGTTGCTATACTGAGCGAATGGGAACATTTGTTTAAAAACATTGTTTTAAAACTAAAATCTTATGTTAAATTCGAGATATGAAGATAGAAGTCCCATTTCTAGGAGCCAACAAAATGCAACAAATGCAATAACTTTAGCATTGGCGAAAAAGGTCGCTCTTTTGAAGATAATGAATTTTTTAAAGAAATGTGTCAATTAATTTTTATTTAATTTAAAATATTTTGGAGTAGCAGGGCAAAACTAAATTGTTACAGAAGAGAACCATAAAAATATACAGGTACCTGAAAAATGTCGTTTTTCTTGCTGAAAGGTACCAATATCTTTTAATTTCTTGAAAGAAAAAGTTAAAAGTTATTATTATTATATTAGTTCTTATTATTATTTATTAACAGTTGTACACAAAAATTACATTTACACACCCCGAAAGCTAGAAAATAAAGCACAAATAAACAAAACAGAGAGACAATCAGAGAGGGACAGAAATACTATATATATTCATTGTGACCGAAAATCACGCACATTTCGATTAATATTTAAATATTAAGGAATTTTTAAAATTTTCATTTAAGAAATTAAAAATATATTCCAAATTTTAAATTTTTTAACACAAAATAAATGTTTATTTACATTTGACTTTTCTATGTTAATCGCCAATTTTCGCTCTGCATATTTGTTGCTTCTAACATATTTGCTTTGCAAGACACTGCAACATTTTTTTCTTCCTCTACATAAAAGGTTATAATTAACCTATCTGGTTATATCTATGGTTGAAATATTCTGATAAGAAAGCAGAAAAATTTCGTAACTACTCGCACTGTTGCCACGAGAACTGAAAATATCAGTGTATATATCTACGAAAATTTAGGGGAAAAAATAATAATTGCAAATATTTCTCAATATGCCTGTTGATTGTTGGTTTTTGCCCAATTATTAATTTATGTAAGAATTTTTAAAATTTTCGTTGAAAAAATAAAAATATATTCCAAATTTCTCCTTTTTTTGAACACAAAATAAATGTTTATTTACATTTAATTTTTCTACTTTATTCGCTAGTTTTCACTCTCTTTATCTGTTGCTTCTAACAGAAACTTATAACATTTTCTTTCTCTCACTAATTACGCTTTTATCATCTCTGGTTACTCAGTGTTTGCCAGGGTATGGTTTAGATATCAGTGTGGTGGAACCAGCTAAGTATGGATAGCTTGTGTTTCGTCTAATGAAAAATATTTATTGGCCCGGGATTCATAGTTTTGATATAAATGAGAAAAATGTTTTTTCACCATGATAACATAAATTTCATGTTTGTATACTTAAAAACCCAGAAACGTATTATTACAGCTTCTTCTTGTCAGACAGATGTTAATTTTAGTAATCCTAATGCCACCTACAATTTATTTGGTGATTCAATTTCGGATCCAATTGAAAATGCACTCAGTTTTCGTTGTGGGCGATTAGTACAGACACCTTTCTTATAGGTATGCTGCCGAGACCATTGCTATTTATCAATCATTTGACATTTAATTCTAATTCTGTTTTTCTAACCTCTTAGAAGCAATCGAAAATTATTCCCATTTCTAAACTACTTAACGGTTAAGGATGAAATCAAATCCTTTACTCTCTATTTGAAGTTATGGAGAATATTATAAGTGACAAATTAAACTTTTTCTCAGGCAATCACATCTTTTAATTAATAGGCATTTCGGTTTTCTAAAAGCTGTATTACAGCTGTATCTTTAGCACTTGTGAGTTACAGTCAATAGACTTTTACGTAATATCTAACAGCACGACTTCAAAATGTTGCAATTATTCGGTGTTCATCAAATTTTAAATCTTAGACTTCAAATGTTATGATGTGCACATTTACTAACTAACTAGGTATCTTTTACCTAGAAAATATCATGTAAACAGCGACATATCCCGACTTAATTACATATAGACGGTAGTTGATAGAAAACTTTTCTCGCCAGAACTTAAATTTTACTTTTATACGACTGCAAGATTTTTGTAAACTGCTCTGCTCTGGCAGTGATTTGAACAGACTCAGAGTTGATGAGTAAATTTATTAAATTTTAAAGACACCAGTGCTTATCGTACAGAAAACATATTGCTGAGAACTCGACATTTTCACCTCCAATTAAAAGAACTTTTTCTGTGGACGCTAAACATTCAACATTGGATTCAAACTTCACTATGGTGTGCATATGGGAGTCTTAAAATTCCTGTTACATTTAAGCCTCCCATGGGAAACTCCATCGTTGGTTAGGCAAGAAGTAATGCAGAAATGATATTGTTTATTAACAAATTAAAACAATTTATACAACGATTTGACCGAATTGCCGTTTATTGCTACATTCAAATTCAAAAACTGATGCTCAATCCAAACAAAGCCTCTAGTTTAGTTAAAATGGTGTATCAGCCTGTCAAGGATCCATTGACTGTGTAGTCATATAAGTTTATTATAAGTTTATTAACAGCATTGTGTAAATTATTTCTAAAGCTCGCTGCCGATAGTTGAATGAATTCCTGACCATTAACTTGGATTCAGAATAAAAATCAAATCGATCAACTTTTTTTATTGACTCAAGCATTTGCTAGAGTATGTCAAGAAGGTTTGATTCATTACAAACTTACTTTGCAATTCATTTCCAAAACCTATATACAGTAATATTTATACTGTTACTCTAGCTCACAACATATCTGACTAACATAGGCGCTACCACTTAAAAAAGATGGACACAGCAAATATCATCCTTGGGCTACCATAGGCACAGTCTGTGGTGTTAATCATGTATTTTCAACCATGCATAAAAAGATATTCTTACATGTAAAATTTAATTACTTATGTATGTTATTCAATAAATACGTTATATTAATAAACAATTCTAATTAATAATATAATATAA
This sequence comes from Sarcophaga bullata, assembly GCA_005959815.1. Classification (NCBI taxonomy): domain Eukaryota; kingdom Metazoa; phylum Arthropoda; class Insecta; order Diptera; family Sarcophagidae; genus Sarcophaga; species Sarcophaga bullata. Next base: position 106,226 of record QOCX01000588.1, read on the forward strand.
CATTATACTTCTCAAAAACTATCAATTTCACTGTTCACAATATTCATCTCTTCTATCATTTAGATTATTTAAATTTCGAAAAATAATTTCACGACGAAGCACATGTTTTCCTTTGGTTCCTAAAGATTATCCTGTACAAATTGTTTGTGAACACAGATATCCAGACTGTTTAATATTAGAAGGGAATTTTCTCACTCCTTTAGAACTCCACTTACCAGGTATTGTACCGAAGGCAGCACAAAGCGCACATTTCCAAGTTATTATACCAAACAAATGGATGGACAAACATAAGCCCATGTGTATACATTTAGCTGGAACTGGCGATCATGTAAGTACAATGTTCTTATTTTCATATTTTTTGCATTTAATAAAATGTAATTGCAATATTAATTTATTTGATAAAAAAATATGATTATGATATGATATGAATATATGGTTTATATATGTTAATGAGAGCCTTATAACAATATGTGAGATATAAATCACTTACTTAAGTGAGTACACGCACCCAGGATAGATTTTCTTGTGTATCTATCTAGTGCACTTTTTCTCAAGTTCCTGGTCCAAGTTTTGACAGACCTTCCTAAGATTAGTCCTTCCAATATCGATTATCTCTTTTGCTTGAGAAATGTCATGTATGCGTAACGTCTCCATCTCAAAGCAGAAGTTGCACATTAATTCGTCCTTTTTTTGATTCGTTTTGATATATTTATTCCTTTAAATAGGTTTATATATCTTTTGAAGTATTTTTTTCATAAGTTCAGCTTCATCTGCTAGGCATGATATTGTAATGGGTGCATGTCGCGACGAGGTAGTTCAAGTCCGGTCGAACAAATATCCAGTTCACTGCAGCCAAGTCTTCCGTCCTCAATAATGTGATCGAGGTGTTGAAGTCAGGTGTTATTTGTTTTTATATTCTCGCTATTCACAAAGAGTGTTAAAAGCAGCTAACCACATGGCACCATGGTAGGTGTCAACTTGTAATGTAAAAAGAATTGCGTTTAGTCGAATTTTATTCCGTTGCTTGGTTTGCAGCATTCTCTACGTTATACGTTCCGAATATAAATAATATAATTCGTTCTCAACATTGTTTGACTCTTTAAGGGCTATTTTTTGAGTTTAAGATTAACAATTAAGTTAACTTTAATCTTCGTATCGAGTTTTTGAGTTTACTTAATCTTACTTCTATTTGCTAGTTTAAACCATCATCTTTGGTGGTTTAAATTTACTCAAGAACTGTCTAAAATAGTTCCTAAGTTTTATTAAATAAAAACTTGAGAGAAAGCCGAATAAAATAAATATTTAACTTTATAAATTATATGAAACCCAAATTGACAATAGACATATTTAATTTATTTATTATTTTTCAAAAATTATTTTTTTACTTAAACATAAATCGCGTTCAAATTCTTTTGTTCAACACAAAAGCATATTGTTGTGAAAAATATTGCCACGTTTGCTCTTAAGTGTTTTAGTTCTACAGGGTTTAAACTCCTACCCAAAAAATGCAAATTCAATTAACGCAGATTAAATTAAACTGGAGATTTAACTTGAGTTTAAGATAAGAATTTAAGATAAAAAAGCAGAAAGAGAAAACAAGGAAGAAAACTGTAATGGAGAAAAAACTGGTTTTCGTAGACAAAACCAATTGTATATTGATAAATAATAAACAAAATATAACGGAGCAGTGTTGTTAGCACTGAGTATTAGATGATTAGTTCGAACAAACCTCCTAACAATTGGGCTCGGACTAATTGTCGACATACGAAACCAATAATTAAATCTAATCTTAATATAAGTGCAAGTACGCCCACTTTGAATAAGGATTTGGTACAATGCTCGAATCTTTCAAAAACCACTTTTAACGCGACCATCGTTGTTGTTGTAAAAGCTTTGCTGTGCCTGGATGGTATTTCCATGTTTAAAAGAATCAAGAGTAATTAAATTAGATTTATATCCCTAAAAGTGACTTATCAATAAGATGAAAATGTGTGATGTGTCAGATGAAGATAGTCAAACAGTAGGTAGTTGCAGGAATCCCGCTGCATATGTAGGTGTCAACCATAAGTCCACTGGATGTAGGATAATAGGCTTTGCAGAATAGTTGAAGAGGTGCTATGTGGGCTTTAATGACATGTTGGACAATGGTTCATGACCATGAGAAAAGTCCTTTTACAACAGCAATTGAGGATTGACGACTAGCCTGAGCTTAACTGCACTAGCATGGTTCTTATTCTCCTGGGCAGCTGCCTTTCTTAAAAAAGGTGATACTTGTGTTTAAAAGCCTAAATTGCAGATGGGGATGGACAGATATAACAGTGCTAAACCGGGAAAGAAAGCCAAAATATGAGAAAGTAGCCTCTGCTCTTAAAGTGCCCAGAAAAAGGGAAGGGATTATGCTACTTAGAAATTATAAGAGTTAAAGATTAACATATCGGTAGAGCCCATAAGAAATGAAGGCTAATAAAAGAAGAAATCAAACTTAAAAATTTTTCATATATATTAAACAAGTAAAGAATGCGCAATAAACTGTTCTTAAAAACATTCTTACTTTAATTGATATGCGCGCTATTTAAAATATGAGGTTTGTTGTTATAAACGCAATCCACAATTTTTTAGCGCGACCCATTCATGCAGTTCTCTTTTTTGCTGATTTTTGTAAATATTAAACAGAAGAATATTATACATGCATAAAATAGAATTTTAATTATCTAACAATTCATTTTTTACTGATACTATTGTTACTGCCTTTACCGTAGAAAAGTTTTCTTTGCACTGTTCCTGTCAGAAAAAACGTTGTGCAATTATTGCTTTTGAGTCATAATTTATTTATTGTAACTTTAAAATTTACATTGAAATAACAGTAAGTGTTAAAATCGTAAAATCTATGGAAAATATTTGTTTATATAAATTTAGTTATCAATGTTGTTATTCTTATTTTATTCTTTTGAGCGATTTTGTATGTTATATGGGAATAAATGTGGCCACGATTTGAAAAATTTATATTATTACTATTCGACAGTAGCCACATTAAGAACCTTATGTATATGGGTATTTCATTTCTATAAGCATTCGTATTGCCTTATACATAACGAAAACTATTAGCTGTTTCTTACTGTTGCGGTTACATTTCGTTACGGTCGAGTAACTGAGGCTTTAACCCAGCGGATACCATTTCATAGCACAATTGTGTAGAGAGAATCCACACACACATTGTTTATGCTAACACTTTTCTTTGACAGTAAATAAAGAAATTCTCTTTTTTTATTTTCTTTCTCTTACTCACTAAACACGACCAAAAAATTTTTGTGTAACCCCTGATCTAATCTCCGGTAGGAATTTTAACCAATGAGTTTATATGTTTCGAAAAGTTTTAACTTCATTTGTGCTGGTTTTACTTCAATGTAAAATTTTCAAGTCCGACGACTACCAAGGTGAATGCCAAGGTATTTTATGTGCGATTACTGAGGCACTAATTGGTTGTTTATACCGACTTGCTTGATCGTCGTGTTTGCTAAGAAAACCAGTGTCATAAGCAAAGGCAAAAGTTTGAGTATGAATGCCGAAAGGCAAGTCCGAAGTATACATTAAATGTAAAATTGGGCCCGGTATGTTGCCCTGTGGAACTATGCTTTTATTGCCTGAGTATCACTCCCAAAATCGGACAGTCCAATAGAACCAGTCCTTCGTGCCAAACTATGTCAATGCTTGGGAAACGTCTGTAAAAAAGTACAACGGTATATCTTTTTCTTGAATGCACTTTTTCAATCTATGAACTTGTTCGATTGTGCTTTATTTCTTTCTGAAGTCGAATTGATGGTATACATCTAGAATTAGCATAAATTTAGCCATCAGCAGTTTTTGTAACAGTTTTTCGTATGATTCTAGAGTTACTTTCCATTCTTTAGGGTATATAAGGCAGCTCTGTACGCATCTTATTACATATATATTCAATTCCAGCTTTCTTTAGATGGAGGTGTACAATAATATTCCGGAATCTGGACAAAATTCAAATCTTACCGGAACTGAAGTTCGTATTATATTTGAAATAAAAACAGATCGTAGGTGGTTTACAAACCGTTTACCTTTTACAGAATCATTACGAGTCCAATCTCCGAAGGACTCTCTCGAAGGTTTCTTAAATATAATAGATCTCTTAAGACTCCAGGTCGCACTTAGTGCGCCGAATGGTTTAGTACATTCTATTGCTTAATTATCTATATACTTAACTAGAGTTATAAAACCTAACGAAAGCAAATATAAATATGATTATGTCAGAAGTGATACCATACCTCATTTTATTACAAAGAGTATGTTTTACTAGGTGATATTTTAGTGTATTAAATGTTCTACAGTAATTAATAGAAATAATAAATAAGAAATAACTATGCTGATCAAACGGGATTATTTCGTGATTATTCTTTAAGATGGAAGTTTTTATATTAAAACTAACGGTAGAATAAGTCGAATTTTCACGTAACGTAATGGAACTTGTGATATAAACACAATAAAAGCAGCGCAGCATTGTATAAATAGTGCGAACAACGGCCGTATACGAAGCAAAAAAATAAATTAAAAAAATCCACCTACATAATTCAATAAAAACACAAAAGTAAAATAAATAAAAGTCAAACAGCTATTTATTTATTTATCAATATTGCCATTGAAATGTTTTTTCATGTTTTTCAAGTTATATTTCAGGCATCTCGTTTTTAAAACCTCTTTATATGCATGTTTATATGCATGATAGCACTAATCTCTCTCATTGCCAACGCAAAGCAAATCTGTGCTTGTTACTGTGCAGCCTTTATAATAATCACTTCCACATACGCTCATGCATTCGTTTTGAAAGATTGCTGCGTTTGTTGCGCTGTGGTCGTTGTGTTTATAGCATTACTTTTCTGAAAAGTTTCCACATCCAACTTTGTTGCGTGATATGGATCAGTCTGTGAAAACTGGAATAACGTTTCCTCGGAGGTGTAAACCTTTTTACAAAAGGGTCTATCCGGACCTAAAGCAGGTTTGAATATCGTGGTGTGGATAGACGTATTCAAACCAAATTTACCAAAGATTTGCCTTGTTCGTAGCCACTTGTTTTTCCAACATCCAACGGCGAGAGTAATCTTCCTTAAGGTTTCCTTTGAACCATCACTTTGGAAACATTTGATTCAATATCTAGTTGTACCATGGTGTTAATAATCCACTCCTACATTATTGAAAGCACCCTCTATAGCCAGAATTTTGCTCCGTGTCCAAGTAATGAGTATAGCGCGTAGACTTACCCTTCATGTATCATTTGTGTATAAACACAATTTTGTACAACAAACTTTTCACTGCCCATCTTGCATATTGCACAGGGTTTCTTTACCACTGGTAGTGCAGGATCCATCATATTTCGGAATATAAGGTGGTATTGTAGGACATTTGATAAAATATTTCGAGCTGACACGTCTTGGAAGAACTGTCTGCATTGTAGAAATCCTTCAAAGATTTCATTTTTGCTTTTTTACTTCAATAAGTAACTAAGTAGTGAAGTCTAATTTGAATTTGTCGCCAATAAAGGCCGGGAAAGCCTGTAGTTTCCTACACTATACCTCTTCAAAAAATCAGTTCCTCGATTCATTTCGAGCAAAAGTTCAAATTCGATATAGATCGGAAAAAGAACAATCTACAGATTTCAGTCACTGACTAAGAATTTATATCTGTCATTAATAAGCGTTTACGCTTTATCAAGGTCCTGACGTCTATTAGTAACAATAATGTTGCTTTCATTACCTCTGTTAAAAACTGTTAATATGTTGACGACCGTACTTCCCCAGACAGTATGGTGTACTAAGGCATTTGTGATAATATTTGCCATGTAGCAACTTATGATTCAGATTACTCAGCTCATTGTTTCGATAGCAATAGTACAGATATTTTTATCACTAATATTATCTTTGACCATTATACAAGATCTAGTCTGCCTGCATCCTAAAGTCCTGCCTTTATACAACAATAGTTCTTAAATGCGTATCAGTTCCTACGTGACTGAAGACAGTCAGAGGGCGAGATCATCTGCTGCCGCTTTATAATGAAGGTTAGTTTATGTAATCATTGTCACAACTAGTGCCGATTACTTGCTCTGTGGTGTTCCCCAAAGTTTAAGGCTTGTCCCTGTCGTTACCTGTGAAGATCCTGAGGAAAATGGTTCCAACACCTTCCTCTATATTTTCCGAAGCAAAAGCAGAGGTGCACTGTTCAAAATGAGTGATTTTCCTGGTACCTGGTACAGGTTTAGAAACCTTAAAAGGTTAGTTGAGGATTACAGACCTGGAGAATCTCTAGTATGGATCTATTTTCAGTCGAAGGGTATGCGGAACATAGGTAGAGTGAATTGTCTCGATTTTCGAACAAGGCCAATTTGTGTCGTGTATAATAAGGCGTCGAACTCAGTTCCAAAAGCTCTTTAGTAAATGGTTAACAATAAATACGATCAAAATACAAAAGTGTTGAAAAGTATTTTGTTTTTTGACATTTCGGTTTTGTGTTGATATTCCTAAATTTTCTATAACTATACAAACGTCCGTACGTTAACTTACGTCTGGTTTTTCGGTTCAGTTAATTATGTCTCAAATATGTGTGTATGCTATTGTTATTCAAATATATAATTTTTTTTTAGTTTATCATAATTTTCGTTAGTTTGTAATATTGTCGCCAAGCTAAATTTTTATATAGTAATATAGGAAATATGTTATGTTAAGAATGAACAGTAGTAAAGTTAACATCAAACTAATGGCCGATAAACACAAATTTTGCCAGGATAAATTTTCTAGTGCCAATATGTCGATGCGCAGATATAATTTAACTATTATGAACTACGAATAAGAGTACGTATTTTTTCCGATTTTTACTTTGCGAACATCATTCTTGAAATAGAAATCCTTCCGAAGCATTAAATCAAACTCTGTGGATGGCCATGATATACATCCAACATTTCTTCTAATAATATTAAATCACATCAAAACACAATTTTTTAACACAATTTTCACAATTTATGCCGGAATTTCCCTTAGTGTAGGAACACGCAAAATAATTTCAGTATCTAAAACTGATAAAAGATACATTGTATTAATACTGTCATACTTTATCTTATTTGAGATTATAGTCCCTAAATAAATTACTAAATACACAGACAATCTGGTTTACATCAGGACTGTATAACTGCTTAAGGGCGTATGTGGCTCAGAACATTGATCTTTTGAAAGCTTTTGATACTATTGATCTTAATACACTTTACCATTTTTTTTTATTAACGTATAGAACAACCTTCCTTCAGACATTTAATTTAAAGGGATTGATTGCAATACCCTTAAATTCCTCTCATATAAATATATAATGTTTATTTGTTAGGGCACTATATTATAGAAAAGTAATATTTTTGCCTTCTTTTAAATTATAACAGTACTTTTATTCTAATTTTGTGATTTATTTAAGTATTGTACTGAATTAAGTATGAATAAATATATAAAAATTGCAGGTTTAGCTTCTTTAGATTTTTTGTTAATATGATATTTTTTCAGTACTAATTTTGTCAATATTATAGGCTGAACCCAGTTCCGTATATTAAATATTTAGAATATTTTTATTTTTAATTTTAATTATGTGAAATTTTTGGTTGAAAACTATCCATGACAAAGTATTGTGATAAAAAACAAAATACTTCAGGTATATATCCCAATTAGATATGCTCGAATAACTTATGCCTAACGTTTAAAGATGGTAACTAAATTCCATCCGTTTTTAAAATTTTCAAACATCGTTTGTAAAAGCCGTACCAGAATTAAATAATATGATTTTAATTTTTCTGGTATGGCTACTAAGTATTTGTAACATTACTGTTAAAGTGGTAACGGAGCGTGGGTTAAGCACGAGTTTCTAAGTGTTTTGAAGTTTGCACAGTTTCTTTCAATAAAAATTTCATCCTAATATTTATTTCAATCGATTCTGTAAGATTAATTTGAAAAACTTATACTACAATTCTTCAAAATATGTATTGTTTTCCATTCTACTGTGAAGATTTTTCCATTATTGACTTCAGTTTGTAAACTAGAAAGCATATAAATTCAAAGATAAAATTTTTTAATATTCACTGTATTTACGCTTGACTTTTTAATGTTATTTTGATCAATTACTTTGGATCATATTTTGCAATGAACTCATGGAAAATATATAGATATATATATAGATTTTTAATTCAATGTTCTCGTTACTAAAAGACAGCAGGTAGAACTTGGTTGCTCGGTGGATGGTTTTTCCACACTTACATTCACTAATGTTGGGGATTAATCTGTGATTTAATTGTGTCACTCTGTAATCGTTAGCGTTTACATAGAATTTAATATTGTTGACTAGTGATTTGCTTTATGTTTGTTAAATATGTGTCAAACCATTTTATTTTTATTCTGCTGATTCAGTATTTTTGTTATTTCTAAAGTAATAATTTTTTGTTATAGCATTTGAGGCAACTCTGTCTTCAAATAGTTAATTACCGTTTCACATGAAAATTTCGTTCCGAATCCTCATTGATACTCCTATAATATTTTTGCAGATTCTAAATATTGCTCCAATGGCTCGTTTATTACTTTACTTCTTAATTAGTCGAAATTAGTGGAATTTCCTTGTTTTCGCAACTTTTTTAACTGTTTTCCAACTGTTTTCCTATCTGTAGCGAACACTGCTGTCACTAGGAATTTGTTAATAATTTTTAACATTATTTTACCCTCTATATTCTAACTATGCGAAATCATATCACTTGATATTTTGTTATAGTTCGGTTTAGGTCTTAAAATTTGTACATATGATTCATAATTCCTGTAGAGTTATTTTACGAAATTTAATTAGGATTCTATCACATGTATCATGCTTATAAAAGTGGAAAAATTATTTATTTATTTATTCAAGGGTAAATACAGTACAATGAGATATTATTTTATTTAACAGTACTGCTAAAGATATTACATACATAATTGGCCATTACAATCCTTCAGTCAGGATTACGGTTTAGCTTCTCACACCACCTATGTTGTTTAAAGTTTTATACTGTAGGTCCCAGTTTAAAGTCGGCTCCGACCAATAGATTTGTGAGAAACTTTTTGTGGCAATTTTATTTACTCTCAGAGGTTTTGCCAGAAATTTGCTGAAAGGAAGTCGTCGAAGAAATATTTTTTCATATTTCGTTTTTGATGTCTGACCGGTGATTTGAACCGTTACCTTTCTTCTAATAAGTCAACGCACTGCCTACTAGACTACGGCGACTTCAAAGATATTGACATAACAAATTTTGAGAATTTAAAAAATTAATAACCTTAACAATAAATATACGTAATAATTATTTTTTTCTTTAGTTTATTTAATTAAATCTTCACTATAAAAGTGAATTAACAATTATTATATCCAATCTTAAAACTAATAACAATAAGTAAGACCCGCCAGCGCGGGACAAAATTACATGGGTTCATAAAATTTTAAGTTAATTTAACATTATTTGGGCTCGCCTCGTCTATAGTGTCTCTTCTCCTCAGTCGGATATGGCTGGCATCATTCAAAATAGCACGGCCGAAGGATCGGGTGTTTCCTTAGCTTCTCTAGATACTTTTCAGCATATTTCCTCTAGCGGTTAGGTATTTGTGTATGTTTCAATTTTTTATGTAGCAAAGGGTGTTCGGCAGGAGTCTCAAAATTTTATTTAGGAGCCTTTGTATCCTATCAATATTTGAAGGTGAGGCAGCGCCCCATAGCTGTATTCCATAGCACCAGATTGGTTTTAAAATCTATTATATAGAAGAAGCTTGCAGTCCAAGCTAAGGACCGAGTTGGGAAGGATTCCCTATGCAATATGAATTTTATGTGAGTACATTTTTGTTTGTTGACCTTTATGCTCCAGTGCAAATAGCGAGATGCTTCCTGCGGGTCTTCCTCGATGCTTAGTCGAGGTAAGTTTATTGCTGCATATCGGAGGTATTTATTAAATATAATAAAGAATCTAAGATGCTTACTTGGGGTACACCGGCCATAATAGCCTGAATATATTATACAGCTGGCTTATTGGCCTATATGATTCCACCCTTGTGCGATCTTTTCCAGATTTGGGGATCATATAGATTAGCGAAATTTTCTAAACTCGTAGATAATACTCTAGGCGTAAAACAGCATTAAATATGAAGAGAATTAATCTTTTCGAAAAATAGGGAAACTCCGTTATCATTTTATTGCTTATTTTATCAACTCCGAGTGACTTCTTGGGGTTTAGATTGCTGATAACACTTTCAATGTCATGCATCTCAAATTTGATTGATGATGCTGCAGTAAACCTTGATACTAGAAATTAGCCTTTTCATTGCCATCTCCCGCCCAGTCTCCTTTCGACTGTCGCAATTGGAAAAACTTGCAATACTGTACCGCAGGACTGGAATATCGGGGTGGAAGGTACACCGCTGATATCGCATTTTTTTTTTTAAGAAAACGTCTTATTTCGGTATGTTGTACCTAAAAAACATGAGTTTGACATTGATTTGCTTGTGAAAACAACGTATACCTTAAAATATTGTTACGTTTTTACCTTTTAAAAACGTTTAAAATATGAGCTCGTAGATTGCAAATAAAAATAAAATAAAAATAAATTTGTGTTTAATTTTAATAAAATCCTTTATTAATCACACAACTTTTGTGTGCCACTGTTCACAATTGATTCTAACAACAACAATTGCTTTATTTGTTATTCCTTTGTTTATTCCTTTGCGATAAACAATAACAATTATCACACAATTGTTCTGTAGATCTTTGTAACGGAAATCTTCAAACCACGATTGGGTTACTTCACACGCAACTCGTCTTCACACAAGACTGACTGAACTTCTACTCCGATCCTTCATGCTTTGCTTTGTCTTTTATATCACGACGTGAACAGTCTGATGAATGTCTCGTAAGCGAAGTTTTTAGTCTTCGCCTTCACGAGAATTCTATGAATGTAAACAACATGTTTACATTCAAATTGTCTTTTTCTTTGTTGTTAGTGCATCTTTGTTACGTTCGTCCCCTCAACGTTGTTGTTTTTTGCTGTTTATGTGTTTATCTCTTTTTCGTTGCATCGATGTTGTTGTTTTATTTTTGTTATTTGTGAATTAGGCAAACAAGTCCGTTGTTTTTTTTGTAGTTTTTGTTTGACATTTTAATGTTAAACGAAGTTACACCATTTCCATTTTCGTAACACTGCCGCCCACTTAAGCCTGTTCGTCCCGAATAGGCTCATTATCTCCTCTCATATTTCGCCAGGTGCTCTACGTGTACGAGTTTCATTTTACTCGGGGTTATAAACTTTATGTGTCCTGACACTTATCATCGTTTAATCTTTTAATTTTACTTAAAAGCCATACTGCTTCCTCCACGACTTTGATCTTTCGCTCTTTTCTTACTGTAAGTCTGGAAATCGTGTCAGCGGTCTCCGGAGCTAGTGCAATGGCCACTGTCTCTGCTAGTCCCACACTTGCTAATCCCACATTGACGTCATTTCGATGGCAGATTGTATGTGAATTTGGACGTTTTCCTGAAAGACCATTGTGACGAAGATGTGTCACATGTGTTTATCCATGACTCGTACTTGTTGTCGTTCTCTATGCTTTTCCAAATTAACATCAACAATTACCTGCGGTCTGCACAATTTTCCATGTTCGTTATTTCGGTCCTTTCCATCTAAATCTGCCTCTCGAACCCTTTCCGCCAGACGTCGTTGCAGTTTCCGACTCTTGGAATATTTACCATCATCCCTTTCGTCATTGTAGTCTTCTAGGAGCTCTTTAAGCCGCTTTGCTTCGTTTTTCTGCGCTTTCTTATCTGTCTTTTTGCGCTCATGTAACTCTTCCTCTATTTCTTCCTCACGTTGCAGGTTTTCAACGTTTTTCACAACTTCATCCTCGCATTTCCTCTCACGTTCTCTTTCGCGTTCACGTTCTTTATCCCTCTGCTCACTTTCACGTTCACGTTTGTGCTCTTGTTCCCTTTCACGTTCAGTTTCCCTGTATTCCCGCTCTCG
>QOCX01000589.1:7056-25627 GCA_005959815.1 Sarcophaga bullata
CACTTTTCTTGCCTATTCTTCGATTGTTATACGAATTCTACGATTCGTAAATGTAAACCCCTTTCTGTAACGGCGCATGGCGACACATCAAAGTGTTGCTTGGCTTAGCACAGCAGCATATCAAAATTGGACCTTCAAACTTCATTGTATTGTTGTTGTTTTGAAACAGAAAAGAACATATGACTTATGCAACGCAGGTAGTAAAAATCAAACTCACCTCGGTTCATAATACACAACACATAATTGGTCATTACAGCCCTTATGTCAGGATTACGATCTAGTTTCTTACACCACTTATGTTGTGTGTGCTACTTTTATAGATGAGGGGTGGTGGGACCTACATTTTAAAGTCGACTCTGAACGACACAGTTTTTAAGAAACTTTTCATGGCCACATTTATTTTCTCTCAGAGTTTTTGCCAGAAATCTGCTGAGAGGAAGTCGCCGAAGAAATATTTTTTCATACTTTGCTTTGTTGGAGTTGTCTGACCTAGAGTTTGAATCGTGGCCTCATGTCTAATAAACCAAAATACTAAGTATTAGACTACGGCGACCTTGGGCTATAAGTGTGAGCAGTTTTTACCAACACAATAACAAAAAAATCGAGTTTGACTCACTATATAGTGTGTGGCCGTGCAACTTAAGTAAGCGATGCAAGGTATAACAAATGAAAGCCTTGCTAGATTGAGGGTTTTGATCCTTGCTAAATGTCTACTTATAGTTCTTCTTAATCATTTAATATTTTTCTTAGATTTCGGTGTAGATTTTTCAATTTTAAAGAAATTTTAATTAAATTTCCAACACATTTTTCAGTGCCTTTTGTAACCCAAATGGAAACAAAAGAAATTTTTTGGTAATTTTGCAATTTAGTTTCGACATTAATTTTCTTCGTATACTTTAAACAAAAAGAAAATGAAAAATGAAAAATAAAAAGAAATTGTTTACAATTTCCCATCAGTTTTCCTTAACAAAACTGTTGTAAATTGAAAATTTTCGTTTTGAAACTGATGGGTTGCATAGTCCCAGTGGTCGACAGGGTGGTGATCAGGGTGGTGATGATGGTGAAACTAAAAATCTTTTAAATTAAATCCCCTACGATAATAAAAATAAAAAAAAAAGAAAGAAAGAAAACGAAATTAAATAAAATTTTCTTTTATTTAAGAAAGGAAATTTGACATTTTTTGTTATTAAATTCGTCATGCACGGGTTAACAAGAATTGTAACAGAGAGAGAGAGAGAGAGAGAGAGGAGAGGAAGATAGAGCGGGATTATATTTGAAGCGTAAAATGTTTCATAAGCTTTTAAATGAAATCATAAAGGAAAAACCATTATTTATTATAGTGATTAGAAAAATTATTAGAAAATCTTAAAAAGAAAATACAGAAAAACGTTAACAAAATAACAACAAATAATTGCAGAAAAACAAAATCAAAGAAATAAAAAAAAAATTTCTATTTGAAATTCTGTACATCCGCTCACAGGCTAAGTCAGGCATGGCTAGACGTTCTTTATATATATTTTTAGGAGAGTGTTGGTATGTGTAGGAGTGAGAGAGAGACGAAAAGGTCTTCAAGTGTGTTAGTATATGTAAGAGTGCTAGTATATGTGTATGTTTATATGAGAATTTAAGTAGTTTTGCTCAAGAACTAAGCAAACACAACTTTTGTTCGTTTCCTTTAGTCTTTCTTTCTTTCACTTAAGCTGCCCGTTCTTGTTCTCCTTCTACTTCTCTTTCCACCACTAAATCCTTACAATTGTATTTATTGTATTGTGTAGGTATGTATGTATGTGTTTTGTTTCTTCTTCTTTTTATTTTTCTTTATTTACAAACACTTGACTTGCTAGTGCCTGCTGCCTGCTTCAATAGAAAAGTGAAAGAATAAAGAAAAAAAATGTTTTTTTCTTGTTGTTGTTTGTAAAATTGAATTAAAATACGTTTTTACTCTCCTTTTAGAGATAAAAGTAAATATTATTTTTCATCTATTGCCGCTCCTTCTGCTCTTGCCTTTATCTTGTTTTATATTTCTCTCTGGTTTATTCAATTTTCTAAAATTTTTTTCTTCGTTCTTTTTGTATTTCTTTTGCAGAGTGGGGCGAAAATGGTCAATGGGAATCAAGTGCCACAAATACAAACAAAATCAAATGTGACATCCTATCAAGTAACTGGCCTCGTTCCATTTACCGTTTATAGTTTTCGTTTGAAAGCAGTCAATAAATTGGGCATTAGTCCACCCTCCAAAGAATCCTACTACATAGTGACCTTGCGTGAGGGTAAGTATTGTAAAAATAATCCACACCGAAAACAATATTTATTTTCATTTTCATTTTCATTTTCAAATAAATTAATATTAAGAAGGCGATTTTAAAAAAATAAAAGGAGGAGAGTAACTTCACAAAAAGCCCCTGTTAGCCAAACGTAACAAAACTTACTTTTGTGTTTAGCATATGAAAAGCAATTATAAATGCTTACCGAAATTACATTACGGTTAGGTAATCGTTCTCATTGCATTTCGTATTCTAAAAACGAATATGCGTTTGGCTAAACGGGCCTTAAGACTCATTGTAAAAACACAATCAACCATTTTCTCCTAGTGCCAAAACAATTTGGAACTTCTGATAAAGCGATTTGGACTCCCAAAGTCCATTTTTAACAGAATTTTTATATCGTCTATATAGTCCTAGAACCTGCATTTACCTACTTCACCATGCTCCTGCATATTAACGCAATAAATGAAAAACACTTTCCCCTTCTTTTTTTCTGTCATTACTATTCTTGCTCTTGCAGAAATCATTTATCATGTCTCCAAGACCAATCCGCCTGTCATGAGTACCTATAAGGCGAAGAATGTCTTCAAAAACCATACTGCTCAGAGTTTGAGCACACTTTTCATGGGTCCTGTATTCAGCTTTCGCCGTCGTAGATAAAGTCCATCACTACATTGTCCATTACAAGTCTTTAAAGAACTTGCTCTCCGCAGTATTCGTTGTTTATGCTATGTCTGGCCAGCTCATTCGCTCCGTTGTTATCTTATCTAAGGTGTTTTGACTTTCCATTACCCATACGAATGAATGTCCCACAGTTCCACTATCTTATTGAGAGACCCTGAAGAGCAGTAAGTCGTCTAGGAGTTTATGACGTTAGAACCCAATGCTTCGAGAACCGTTTGGTTAGTTCAGGTATGTTTTTTTTCATCATTAATAAAACTTGCAATAACCTTTATGCCTACATTTCGGCCTGGAAGACGCTACAGTGATTCGGTAGCGTAATGCCTATCTACACCCTAAACGATTCCACTAAAATCCAAACGGAGTGATTAACGATTTCTCAGAATATTAAGGCATCATGGAGTCAGTACTCACGATTATTTCAAATTTCTTCAGGATTCTTAAATGTCAAACATTTCATTAACGGCAATGCTTAGTCGTTGAGAAGACGTCTGCTACCTATAATTCTAAGCCGTTACAACTAAGGTTCATCGGAGAAAGTCATAGCCAGCGTAAGTAAAAAATGATGCAGGGATATATTTGTATCCACTGCATCAACTTTCCTAAAGTAATTGTAATTTTTTTCAAGCTACTGACGTCATCAGTCTTATAGTCACCTCCGTTATGAAATAAAACTAAAGATCCTTCCCAGTTTAAAAAGGGCTCGATGCACACGATGGGCAGATCACGTCGCGTTAATGGATAACAGCAGATGGCAGAAAACGATGTTGAAAAAGAGAAGAGTTTGCTTCAGACTAACAGAACAGCCAATACCAAAATTGAACGATTACGCTGAAGAAAGTAGGGTGTTGGCTTATTAGAGCCCGTGATTTATTTCTCTGCAGACTTGTGAGAGAAACTCTGAAGTTTGTATGGCCCTCTACTTATGGATAAGTTGACACACCCAACACGGATGGTGTGACAAGCTAGGTTGTAATCCTTATTCAAAGATCAGTGTGTGTTAAAGTAGAGGACCAAATGTTCCAAATAACGAAATACAAATCACTACTGATACGCAACCATTTTCGCTTATTTCTACAGCGCATAGTTACAGCTTATAAACCATCTGCTACAGGCTACTTCACTAACACGAAAGTTTTAACCTCAAAATAGCGTTGTTGAAAACAATCAGTCACAATCGGCCATTTTAGGTAACAGAAAACGAAATGTGTTTCATTAGGGAAAGGAAAGGAATACTCGGAAGCTTGTTGTTCAAGCCTAGAAACAAGTGATCTTGACTTTTATCATTTCAATTGCCAATAATTTCGTTTAAGCAGTAGAACCCCGTATCCTCATTTGACACTTATTTAACTAAGTACGTCTAATGAGCTACCGTAACTATTACTTGCAAGCATTAAAGGCTAAACTCAAGACATCTCATATAACTAATTACGCAGTTGAGTCAATATTGTAGATTTTAAGAGAAAATTTGTTCTTATAAATTTGTTTCTTGGCAACCCTGGTAATCTAGAAAATCAGTTTTCTAGCCATTATTGGCATAACATTAGTACCCCTATTACTCAAATCCGCCTTTTAAATGAGACAATATATGGAAGCATTAATTAGGCCGTTAAGTATACATTTCTGCTTCGTAACATGCGTAAGCAAAGGTGACCATGTCGTATTTGTACGCAAAGTAGTTCGAATATTTTATTTTCTTGTGCTTAATTATTGACATTATTGAACGTTTTTTTTTTTAACAAAAACTAATAAAGAGATCGATTGCATCAAAAGCAAACACATACACAAACACTATTTAAGCCACTCTAGTTACTTATTAATTAACCCACTTGAATGTCACTCTCACAATTCATCATCATCATCACCTGACACAAATACAACAAAAACAAAGAAAATGAAACAAAAAGTAACACAAACAAAAGTAAAAAAAAAGGAGAAGAAATAGGGGAGAAAATAAAGGGAAAAGTGATAAGAAGACATAGAGAGGGGAGAGGAAAACTTTAAACAAATTTTTAATGTTCACAGAGAAAGCAAGACAAACTTTGTTTATCAACATTTATCAACAGAAAAACCTTTTACTGTGTTTGGCTGGCAATAACAAAGAGAGAGAGAGAGAAGGAGAGAAGAGAAGAGAAAGCGCGAGAGAGAGAGTGAAATGAAACTTTAATAACCAGGAAAATATAAAACAAAATACCATTAACACTGTATGTATGGCAAAGAGGAAAACGGAGAAAAACTTTTGCTGATGTGATGTGATGTTGTGTGCCTTTGGCCTACAAGCATACAAGCAGGCAGCCAGCGTTGGAAAATTCAATAAAAATTCTATCCAATAAAGTTAAAAAAGGCACAACAAATTATGAGTTTCTTTATTACACAACAACAACAACAACAACAACAACAACAACAGCAGCAACAATAGCTACAATAACAATAACAACAACAAAAAGAGGGGAGAAAACAAAACATTTTGAGGCATGGTGGGAGGGGGCATATAATTTATGCTGGTCCCATAAAAAGCAACATCCTTAAGCCCTTTTTAAAGTTTATCACACATACAGACAAGCATTGCAGTGTAGTGTAGTGAGTCCATACATACTTAGGCGAATGAACGCAGCCACAGCCAGTGCCTGTGCCAGTCCCTATGCCTGTCAACCAATACCACTTTAACGTCAGCTTGTTTCCTATTTTAATTATTCGTACCCCACACATATGTTTTTTGTAGTTTTCTCTGTCTCCCTCTCTCTCTCGGTGTGTGTGCGTATATGTGTACGTGTAAGGAACAAACTCCATATGGGTTTGTTTATGGTCCTTTTTTCTGTGATACTTGCTCGTATCACTTTCATATGTTACCTTAGGGTGCTTTGAGTCTCTCCATAAACACTTTATTATTATTGTATGTGTATGTGTATGTGTATGTATGTATATGTGTGTATTGCGCTATAGAAAAATTATTCGGTCTATGAGTCTTGGATTATGCAAATGATACGTTAGGCAATGTATTCCCCATTCTTTTAATAGTTCTGTGGCTGCAGGTTATGGAAATTTAAAGAAGCCAGAAGAGGGTGCCTTTGTGGGAGGGGAGGAAAAGAAAAAGCAGAAAAAATTATTTTGGCATCATACCCGAAATTAAAACAAAAAAAAAAACTTGGTTATGCTAGAAGCTGAAAAGTAAGGAAATGGACTGCCAAAAAAATTAAGAAAGGATTTCAAAAACCGTGTGTCCCACCCAAAAAAATTTTAAATTTATTTTTGTTTCCACTGTTTTCAGTGAAATGCTAGAAAGCTAGGTGAACGACATCAATATAGAAATTAACCCTGTATTTGACTTCCTTAACCCACTTAGTTATCAATCATTACAAGTCTTCAGTGAGGATTATGACGTAGTTTCTCACACGACTTTTGTTGTGTGAGTAAATTTGATTCCGAAACACAGATTTTTTGAGAAACTTTTCACGGAAAATTTTATTTCACTTTCAGTGTTTCTGCCGGAAATCTGCTTAGAGGAAGTTCCGCAGAAAAAAAAATTTTTTTCGTATTTCGTTTCTGACCTGGTGTTTGAACAGTGGCATTACGTCTAATACACTACCTACTAGACTTAGTTGACAATATTTATTTACACTGAGCGTTTTTTCCACAAATCTGTTGAGAGGACGTCGCCGTAGAAATATTTTTTTTTTATTTTCATTTTTATTCAAAATGCCTGACCTAAGTTAGAACCATGGCCACACGTCTAAATAGCCAATTATTACCATAATACAGCGGCTTCTCATATATACAATCGTACATACATTTATACATGATGATACATGAGTGCTTGGACTAATAGTTCGACTTCATATACATCCGTAGTATTTGCCGGCTTAAACATTAACCACACTGCAGCATACTGAAAGCAGATGTTGAGTTTGGCTTGTCTTATCATCAGCTGGATGGAGCTAAAGTAGAAATCTTAAGGCTTACGAAACCTCATTCAACCAAAAGAACTCTTGGAGATGGCAGTACAATTTAGTCCACCCATAGCCAAAGTCTAGTAGGTAGTGTAATGGCTTATTAGACGAAAATATGAAAAAATATTTCTTTGCCGACTTCCTCTCAACAGGTTTGTGGCAAAAACTCTGAGCGTGAAATGAAATTGGAATGAAAAGTTTCCCAGAAATTTGTCGTTTGAAGTTGACTTTAAGCTGTAGGGCCCGCAACTCATGTACAATATTGACAAACGCAACATAACTGGTGTGACAAACTACGTCATAATCCTGATTGAAGCACTGTAATGACCAATTATGTATGTGCATGTATGTATGTATCACTCAAACCGTACCACACACATGACTATTTATATAGTCCGACCACAAGATCTATGACTTTTTCCTCTTGCTTTCATAATGTTGCAGCACTTTTGTTGCATGTCATTAAATTGTTAAGGCTTGAGTCACTTTAAACCCAAGAATGTTATACCATGACTCCATTAACATACTTCAGATGTTCAAATGTTCCAAAAAACTCTATCTGATTATCAATTTTGGTAAGTTTAATTAAATTCCTGCAGAGCCCAAATATCTGCAATTGAAATTAAAAAAAAAAAAACCGAAGAAAACCATGCCGTAACACCAAAAACTTTTAATAACTCAGGCAGCCTTAAAACAACAGAAACAGCAAACCTCATAAAAATGCATGTCCTTGTATGCATTTCTGCAGCACACTAATTTAGCATTTAATGTATTGTTGTTGTTGTTGCTATTGTTGTTGACGAAATGTTAAAAGTTATGGTTGTTGTTGTTGTTGTTGTTGTTGTTGTTGTTGTTATATGCATGGTACTCAAAGAGTTCTGCTGTTAGTATTTTGTCAGCCGACCGACAAATAAATTTTTAACTCATAAAGTTGTTCGTATTATTTGTATTGTTGTTGCTGTTGTTTTTGTTGTTAATATTGTTGTATTGTTGTTGTCATCATCATCGCCATTATTGTTATTGCTTTTTATTGGAGTTGTTGTCAGTTTAGTTGTTTTGCCATGAACTGCATGACTGACTGTGCTGTGTTGTGTTGTGTTGGTGTTGGTGCTGTTTTAACATTTGGTTTGTGTTGCCGTTATTTTCATTGTTGTTACCTACTTTGTGGGACAGTACACTAACTATTTAATTTCAAAATGTAGGAGTAGCTTTGCCTGCAAGAAGAAGAATGACGTTAATGGACATAAAAAGCCTTCCAAGTGTTTGAGCGACACAATAGTTTTATTTACAATCAACGCATGACTTCTATTCGTCCAGTGCCCTTTGTATCGAAAGCAAATACATATGGCATCCTTCCCATATGTATGAAAGAACGGATAGGTCCTACAGATATTCAATTAGAATCTCTTTAAACGACAGAAAAGGCTGCTGACGGAACAGTGCAACATATGCAAATACAGTGGCTAATAAAAGAAGTCAAACAAAACGATCTCCAGCCGCAGTCTAATAGGTAGACCGTGGTTCAACCACCAGCTCTTATATCAACAGAACGAAATTTAAAAAGAAAAATATTTCTTTGGCCCACTTATGTTGTGTGTTGTTAATTTTATCAATGATTTGCGGGGACCTACATTAGTTCAGGGCTTAACGTGATTTTCGCCATGACGGCATACCACACGGTGCTCAAAGCACGGTTAATTGCGGGGACCTACAGTTTGCAGTCAACTCCGAACAACGTTTTCATTGGCAATTTTATTTATTGCCAGAGCTTTGGCTGGAGACAGCAGAGAAAAAGTCGCCAAAGAAATATTTTTTTCGAGATAGCTGAGGGCTCTCGTCAATAAGTTTACCACCCTACTCGACCACTGCGTCTATGTGTTCTCAACAATTTTGCCTAATTCTGGATGATATTTTCGCCGTTATTTTTTCTAATGCCGCATAGAAATTACTGATCCAATATCTTATCACACCATAGGGCTTGGCAAGCTTTATTTGGTCTAAATAGTACTGGCAACATCCACAAATGCCGTAAACCTCTATTATTTTTACATTGGCTGTATATAAGACCTTCAGAAATTTAATTTCGTATGCTTTTCCCCAAAGTAATAACGTATTACAGCCTTTTAGTAAAAAATTTGAGCCAAACATAGGTTTGTCCCTCAATACTACCCACCAAGTGTCCCAAGGGAGTTAGTAAAGTGTCTAGTGAAAGGTTACCAGCAACAGTTATCAGCCATGCTTCTTTATGTATGGAGTTTAAAAAATTTGTTGCCTATTTTTAGGAGTTGCAAATGTTAACGAAATTGCACACACACACACACACAAATGCAAATTTGCATGACAAAAACAATATTAAAAACAACAACAATTACATACAAAATGAGTACAAATTTGAGCCTCTGCGGCAGAGACATACAAAGGGAAAGAAACTCTTTAAATTAAAGGATAACAGGCAACAATTTACAGACACTCTTTCTCTCTCTCTCTCTCTCTCTCACACTCTCTCTCTCTGTCTATCGCTCTCTTAAAATGGTTTTAAGTACTACAACTGCATTTTATTAGTTTGTAACTGGGCATCCATTTACTAAAGTTTACAACACTGCATGTGTTAGTGGTTATGGCCCCAAAAGGTATGCAATAAACTTTGCGTTTCAAAGCTTTATTAGGGAGAGATTATTTCCTTTTTTATTTCAAAAGTTTTTTTTGGCGTGTTAGTGTCTTAAGTATTAAATTAAAAATTATAAGGACAGACAGACAAACAGACAGACAAACAAAGATACATGCAAAGTCTCCCTTAAAAAAACACTTTAAATGTTTGATTAACATTCAGATACTTAAGACACATTGTCAAAAGTCAAAAGAAATCTTTTTTTTTCTTTATTCTCACCACAGTTTTCACATCATCAGAAGTCATAACAACTTTTGAATTTAAAAATATTTCTTCAAAGGAATTCCAAATGAATTCCATTCTTTATCTTTCACTCTCTCTTTGTGGCAATTTAAATTTCTTTCTTACACCCCTCACACCATCACCCTGATGATACTGTTGTGTTGATGATGTTGATGGTGGCAGTGATTTTAAATGCCATAATTAAGCACGTAAATTCATGATGTTTAAAAAGCCAAACCAACGTAATGTCAATGAAACTTAATGGAATGAGTGCTTAATGCCACTGCCTACACACAGAGAGAGAGAGAGAGAGAGAGAGAGTGTGAGAGAGTGGGAGTGGGAGTAAGGAAGCGAGTGAGAGATAGGCCTTCAAATCACAGCAGCAATAAATCATTTCAAACATTTTAATGTTATTTTAGGTGTGAAAATGACATTAATTTTGAGACGAAAACAACAAAGATCATCATCATCATCATCATCATTACCATCATCATCACCATCACCTTCATTAAGGAGACACATTCTTTTGGTCATTTACAGCAGCAGAGGAAAGAATTTCTTTAAAAACAGAAAGGAAAACAGTATTTGACAGGAGATTTTTATTACAGGAGATCTATAATCTCGTGGGTTTTAGACAAACAAACTGATTTATTTGTAGAATACATATACAGGATCTAAAATGTTTGAGTTTCTTTTCAAAAGAATTTTTTTTTTTTAGAAAAATTTCTTTGCTTTCTTCTTAAAGCAGCTGGACGATTTATGAAACGTTTTTACTTAATTGGTCATTACAACCTTTCTGTCAGGATTATGACTAGCTTCTCACCTCAACCGCAATCGCCGTGGTCTTGTAGGTAGCGTGTTTGGCTTATTAGATCGATACAAACCCCAGTTCAGACATCTCCAATGAAGATAAAGTATGAAAAAATATTTCTTCCGTGACTTCCTCTCAGCAGATTCCTGGCCAAAGATTCTCAGTAAATAATATCGCCGTGAAAGGTTTCTTAAAAATCTGTCATTCGGAATCGACTTTAAATTGTAGGTCGCGCAGCTCATGTATAAAAATAACAAACAGAATATAAGTGGGGAGAAACTAGGCCGTAATCCTGGCTACAGGTTGTAATGACCAATTAAGTTAAGTTCTCCAACCACCCATGTTGCTTGTGTTAATTTTGCCCATAAGGGACGGGGCTTACAGTTTAAAGTGGACTTCGAACGGCACATTTTCGAGAGTTTTTTTTATCAGAAAGCTGGTAAGAAGAAGTCGCAAACAGAAATTTTTTTATAATTCGTTTGGTTCAAAATATCTGCGCTAGGTTTTGTACCGTGGCCTCATATCTAATAAGCCAGGCACCTTGCCTACTGGAATACCACGACTTCACGATTTCGAGGAATCATTTCAATTTCATTGGAGTAAGACAACCAATCATCTGTCAATTTGTTGTGTCTTTGGAAACCACATTTCACAAGTAAAAGTTATTTTGGGTTCCTATAATGGTCCCAAAAAGCCTGGACAAGAACCATAAATCGAAACATTCATTCCGGTCGTGCAACTGATATGGTCAATATAAGAGCAAACGTTAAAGAAGTTTAAAATCTGCTAATGGGACAATGTTTACATTACGATAAGGAGAATTCCTTACAAGAATTCTGCTCTTAAGCCTACAAGAATTAGCAAAAGAACATTAGAACACAAGCTTGAAATCTTCATGTTCATGGGTTCCGGAAGTAATCGCCAGAAGTGAGTTGGAAAGACTTTCGTCTCATGCATGCCTACCAATGAATTGTTTGTTGCACGGATTAGTTTATTGGCAGGAGGCAAAAAGAATAGCCTTCGAAAGGCTCGATTGTAGAAACTTATTGAGAACATCGCCTTCTATATTAGAGCCCATCGAAGCATCATTACTTATCCAACAAAAAAAAAAAAAAAAAGAATTTCCTTGAATTACTCACAAAAAAAATTTTGCGTTATTTAGGCCGTTTCCAGACCTTTTTCCACCTCAAAAATGAATACTCAGTCAGTCATTACATGCTGAGCTACACCCGTTACCTTTACTGCATCATACCAGCCAGCACTGCTTGTGGTAGTGCAGGGCAGTTAATTCTCTTTTATGGAAAAACCATAAAAATGTTACCAATTTTGTAATAGAAATTAAAATACAAACACTTACACACACACACATGTAGAATACACTAACAAATGCTATGAAAACCTTTAACCAATAAAACACGATCATAATCAAATACGTGCATCGTTATAACGTTTAAACTACAAAAACCTGCATAAGTTTACATAATTGAAAGAGAGAGCCATACGTAAGCGAGAAAGAGAGCAAGCTATACGTGCTAATGTCTATGTGTGATAACGTATGTATTTTCGCTGTGAATGTGTTTTAAAATAAAAACCAAAAACTTGATGAAATTAATTTTCACAAATGTTTCGCTTGTTGTTGTATGCAACAACTGTGGATGTGTGTGTGTGTGAAAAAAAACTAAAAATGTTTTCGATTAACCCAAATGTTGGTTTCTCTCTCTCTCTCTCTCTTGGAACATACAAATACACACTCATACATACACTGAAACAAAAATGCAAAACACTAACGCCTTAAAATATAATAAAAGGCGTCAATTAAATGGAGCCCAGTTGTATGCACTAGCAGGTATAGGAAAAACATAATAAAAAGTGGGTTAATTGATCAGTAATGGTAAAACTTCAGTGTCGTTAATTTGTCTTTTCTAGCCATTTAAGCTTTGAAAACTGAAAAAACCGAAGAAAATTTTCAAAAAGTGATTGAAATACTTATTTGGAGCCTGCCGTTTTCTCTTGAAAGATAACTTCGTGTAAATATTGTCCATAGGCACGCCGATGGGGGTGTATGAGAGAGCTCCAATGTTTACTTAATTCTTCCAGCATTTCCGGCGGCTTTCTTGTCACAGTACATTAAAGACTTCAGGTATCCATACAAAGAAATAGTTCAGTGGGCTTTAAGCATATCGTATGACATATTGCCTCATGGAATATATTGATGCAGAAGCAGGTCCTATAAGTACATCGATCCCTAAATTTTTTAGTGTGCATTAGCAGCTTCTCTGTTGACGCTATTGCAGTAATTTTACTCCCCAAATAATGGTTTATCGAGTAGTAGACGCGAGTCTGGTAGGTGGCTTGTTAGACTTGAGGCCAAGTTTCAAACCCCAGGTCAAACATCTCCAACAAAACGAAATATGAAGGAAATGTTTCTTCGGCTCGTCTAAGCAGATTTCTGGCAAAAATCCCGGAGAGTAAATTAAACTGCCATGATAAAGTTGCACAAAAAATCTGTCATTCGGAGTCGACTTAAACTGTTGCGCATAACACACACACACTAGAGTGGCTAGGCTAAGCTTAGTAGTAATCCTTACTAAAGAGTTGTAATGACCAATTATATATGTGTGTATGGATGTATGTTTTCTAGCTTTTCAATCAGTTATTTCAGAGGTTACGGAAGCCTAAATCACATCGGTTACTCTGTTGAATTTTATGTTGCGTAGTTAATCGTTTCCAAAGAAGTCTGATTCCATAAATCCACCGTCCCCTGTAGTTTTTAGCGTGCATAAGTAGCGTTTCGAACAGCAGTTGCTTGGGATACTATTGCAACAAATTAGCGCCGAATATAGTTCATCAAGCCTGCACTTATTTTTGTTTGCGGGGAATGTATAAGAAAGCCTTGCCGAAAATAATTCATGGAAATAAAATCTGATGATCTGGGAGGCAAAATTGTAACAGATCTCGAGGATTTTAATCAATACAAGAATTATTTTGGAATGATTCACAATTTCACTGAGATTTTCCCGGCATTCGTGGACGAGGATCGATATCGGGATAGCATTCCTTATGAACTTAATGGCAGCCTGGCTGTCCAAGTAAATTTTAAGATTTTCAAAGAATATTCTACCTTCCAGCAGTCATTGCACCATTTTCAAAATGTTTATGATCTCTCCCTGGAAAATATTACAGGGCTCCGCTAAGCTAAACGAAGGTTTAATATCTGAACTCCATAAGACATAATTAACAGTCCACTCTGTCTAGAATACAAATGTCAAGAGTTTGAAAGTCCGTAGTGGGAAAAGGAAAGGTTTGGAATACTTACGTACTTACATACATACATACATACATACATGATCCTTACAATCCTTACGACATAGCTTCACATCACTTATGTTGTGTGTATTACCTTTATACATGAGTGGCGGGACTTCCAGCCTAAAATCGACTCTGAAAAACAGTTTTTTTTGTGCAACTTTTCATTGGCAATTTCATTTACACTCGAGTAAATAATCCAGAAATCTGCTAAGAGGCAGTCGCCGAAGATATATTTTTCCAGATTTCGTTTTGTTGAAGATGTCTGACCTGAGGTTTGAACAGTGCCCTCACGTCTAATAAAGCCTACCTAGACTACCTACGAGACTACGATGACAAGGCTGCTGGACTAAAATTCTTTAGTCAGAATGATGATCTAGCTTCTTACACCACATATGTTGTGTGAGTTAATTTTATACATGAGTGGCGGGTAACTACAGTTTAAAGTCGCATAGAGATTGTAAGCCTAGTTCAGTTAATTCCTTTGTAATTTCTCTGCTCACACTCAATGAGCCTGAAAATTCTATGCAGGAACACGTAAGTACAACACTTTACTTATTTTCTTTACTCATTTTCTTTTGTTTTGTTTCTGTTTAGGTTTTTTTTTTATTAACTTTACAATGTAACCACTTATTAAACAAAACATAACCTCAATAATACCTTATGAACTGGTTTAAATATATGCCAACGAACATGTAATACAACCGTCAATACACCAAATAGTTGTTAGCACAACTTGAAACTAAAACAAAACGGAAAAACAAAGACAAAGAAACACACAAAAAAAAAATGGAAAGAAAAGGAAGGGAAAAGGAAGGCAAGGGAAAGATACAAAGTCATGTAAATTGATGGGAGAAAGTGAATTCAATTTGTAACAGTAACAGTAACAGTGTATGGCAGTATTTAAAACTGAATGCGAAAGTTTGTGTATGTGTATGTGTATGTGTGTGTGCGTGTGAGAGAGTTTGATGTAAAACATCAAAAGCAATAAGAAAAGCATGAAAAATTATTCAATCAAAGTGTAAAACATGAAAATGTAACTTCACTTTACAACGGTACTGTAACACAATCAACATGGCCGCACTACTACTACGAGTCATTATTATTACAACAACAAAAACAAAGCAGTAGAACCGAGCCAACAACAATAAAGAAGATATTCTTCATATATTGAATCACTTATTCATTCGTTCATTCACTCATTCATTCAGTCATTCATTCATGCATTCCACGCTTAAACACGCGAAAGTGTTGTTATTGTTACTGTTTTGTAGGATTCCTTTCGTTATTTTTCTCTTTGTTTTCTTTTTCAACAGCCAATAAACCAAAGTGTATGGGTATGTGCCAGTGTATGTATGTCTAGTTGCTACACTCATGGTCGGGAACCAATTTTTTCTTTTGTTTTTGGTTTTTTTTTCTTGTTTTTCTTTCTTTTGTTTTCAAAGTTTCAAGTAAGAGCACCTACTAACCAATACCTTCTTTAACCGTAGAATTCTTTTGTTTGAAAAAAAAGAACACAATCATAGAGGTGTTTCAGTATGTGTATTTAACACATACGTGTACATACATACATACACATATCTTTACCCTATGATGAATATTTATTTATGCATGCATGTATGCTTGTGTTTGTTAGTATGTGAGAGTAAGAGCAAGAGAGCGTGTTATCTTTGCTTGTGTTTATGGAACACAAAAAGGGGCAATGTAAGCAAAAATTGTTTTAAATGTTTACATTAAACCGTAAATATTACATTACCAATACATTAACACACCTACTTACCCTTACATATACACATATACACCCGCACTCACTCAACTATAATAACAAAGAGATTCGCTACTCATCAACCAACCTCTTGTGAAAAGTTACGCGTTACTTTGTGTTTTACCATCGCCATGGAAAACGCAAACAAAACAATATTAGCTCAACTAAATACACACACAAACACATACACATCCTCCCTCTCTCTCTCTCTCTCTCTCTCATGCATTCTCATATGTACAGATAATACAGATAATATTAGGGAAAGGGAGTGTAATAATCAACTGCATTAATATGAAACCTATTTTGTAGTCGCTTTAATAATTCCAATAATACGTAGGCAAAACAGAATGTCAGCTACAGGCAGCAAAGCATTCGAAAATATATACTTTTGGCGTTATTAGCTGAGAAGTTAGTGTACTTCCTAAGGGAATGGATTCGAAATGGATTCCTAGCAAATATATAACTGGCTGTAGCCTAAACTGGGAGCATTAAAAAACTTTAAAAACTAACAAAATGGCGGCATTTTTAAATCTTCTCAAAAACTGCCAACCATGAGTTGAGGAGTATTAAATTAAAACGGATTCTTATAAAATAAGTTACCGCCTATATAGACTGAACTAGGATCTTTTGATAAGTTAAAACAATAACAAAATGGCTGCAATTTGAACATTTTTCTTCATGTTTACGTCTATGTTTTCTAGCTTAATTGTTTAGTAAAATTGTTAATTATTCATGGATCAAAATTACTCAACTTAGGAAAAATAACTAAAAATTTCAGCGAAATCGTTCAAGTGGTTATTGCGAAAGGGTGGTCGCCAGGTTGAAAAACCCAGTTTATGTTACGCTTATCTGGAAGCGTTGTACTGTTTCCGTATGCCAAGTTATTCCATTGCTGCGAAGTTAATCGTTTCTAAAGCATATGCATTTTTCAGGGTGCATTAGCAGCTTTTGAACTCCAAATTGTAACAGAATTTAATCAATACAAGAGATATCTTGTAAAGAGGCGAAATTACACTGAGATGTTCCCTTCATTCTTGGACGATAATTGATATCGAAATGATATTCGTTATGAACTCAATGGCATCTCTAAGCGTTGTACTGTTTTGCGCTTTTTCTAATCCTGTTCGTATCGTTTAAGGGAAAAGAAGATTTCTACTCGTACAACTCTTCAGTCAGGATTACGATCTAGCTTCTCACATCACTTATATTAAGTGTGTGTTAATTTTATCTGCAAGTGGCGGAACATACAGTTTAAAGACGACTCCGAACGACATATTTTTGGTGAGAAACTTTTCATTGCAATTTTTTATTTACGCTTAGAGTTTTTGCCAGATATTTGCTAAGAGAAAGTCGCCGGAAAAATTTTTTTTCGTATTTTATTTTGTTGGAGATGTCTGACCTGGGGTCTAATAAGCCAACACACTCCCAACTAGACAAAAGTGACTTCTAAAGCAACCTGAACTAAATTGTTTTTTTTTTTTAATTTGGAAGTATACTAACCCCTTAATTAAATAGCGAGTAAGAGAAATAACTTAACGATTTTATTCACAATATTTAATGACGATATTTATTGATTCCTTTGATTTCATGTAATACCGATAGACCGTAAAAATATTCTTTAGTCTGGAACAACCTTGAGCCTTAAGCTTCGTCTTTTACCAAGACATTTTTGTTTTGCCTTTCTTCTTTAAGGATAAGCCAGCTCTTTCCTGCCTTTTTCCTACGATATTTCAGTAGAGATTTACGAAATTACATTGTGTACATTGTGATAAGCCTACAGAGCATAGAGATTGTAAGCCTAGTTCAGTTACAATTCCTTTGTAATTTCTCTGCTCACACTCAATGAGCCTGAAAAATTCTATGCAGGAACACTAACGTACAACACTTTACTTATTTTCTTACTCATTTTCTTTTGTTTTGTTTCTGTTTAGGTTTTTTTTTTATTAACTTTACAATGTAACCACTTATTAAACAAAACATAACCTCAATAATACCTTATGAACTGGTTTAAATATATGCCAACGAACTGTAATACAACCGTCAATACACCAAAAGTTGTTAGCACAACTTGAAACTAAAACAAAACGGAAAAAACAAAGACAAAGAAAACACACAAAAAAAAATGAAAAAAGGAAGGAAAAGGAAGGCAAGGGAAAGATACAAAGTCATGTAAATTGATGGGAGAAAGTGAATTCAATTTGTAACAGTAACAGTAACAGTGTATGGCAGTATTTAAAACTGAATGCGAAAGTTTGTATGTGTATGTGTATGTGTGTGTGCGTGTGAGAGAGTTTGATGTAAAACATCAAAAGCAATAAGAAAAGCATGAAAATTATTCAACAAAGTGTTAAAACATGAAAATGTAACTTCACTTTCACGACTTTAAACTGTAGCTTCCGTCACTCATGAATAAAATTAACACACACTACATAAGGGTTGTGAGAAGCTTGTTCGTAATTCTTACTGAAGGGCCAATTTTAGTATGTTAGTATGTAAACTCGTGAGCAAGCGTATTCGATTTTATTGATCAGAAGCCCTTTTGTACGATTGTTTTGTAGACGACCGTTTGACTCGTGTTAGACAATTTCAGTGACAAATGACGTCAATTTTTAGTAACAACAACAGTAAGTGATCATTTCCCAGTACATAACAGTAATGAACTTGAGTTACTTTAGTCCATCAAGCATAAGTTGAAACATAAGATTTTATTAACTGAACCGGTTTATAGAAACCAAGACTCTATAATGCTCTACAAAAGCCCAATCTAATGGAAAACATGTGCTTATTATTCCCTTAAAGAGCATGAAAAATTTGGAAAATATTATCCTAGCCTTTGAAATGCTACCTAATGGCTGTCTATGACTGATTATTTCACCAAAAATTCCATCAGTTCCCCATATTTTATGC
>QOCX01000589.1:30107-52695 GCA_005959815.1 Sarcophaga bullata
AAAATGCTCTTCTAGTAGCCATTGCTTCGTAAACTCATAAGTTGAGTCATTTCACCCAATAATATTTCATGACAATGCCAATTCTAGCAAAATGGGCATGACAGACTGTATACCCGCATGATTTGTTTGTTTTTCAAAATGGCTTTACTCCGTGGTTAGCTTTACTTACCAATAACCCTGCGCATCTGACTACACTTGGAGAATCGTATGCATTTTATGGTAAAAGCCTGCAAAGCCTTATTTTCTGTTTGATTATCAAACCAAAGGAAACGATGCTGTTATTACAAAGGGGCTTGCTCGTGCTCGAACTGTTAAGGACAATGCTCATTCTCCCCATGCTTCTATATGGCGTAGAGGCATGGACACTATTAAGCATTGATGCAGCAGACTTGAGAGTATTCCAGAGAAAAGTCATACGTAAGGTCTTCTATCCGCATCATCCTCCCCGTGCTCCTATATGGCGTAGAGGCATGAACACTATTAAGCTCTGATGCAGCAGCCTTAAGAGTATTTGAAAGAAAAGTCCTAAGCAAGATTTTCGATCCAGTAAGAGTTGGCAATGATATTCGCATCCGATTCAACAACGAGATGTTTGAACTCCTCAACAACATGGACGTTGTGCAGCGTATTAATTGTAAGCGGCTGTGCTGGCCCGAACATGTCATTCGAATGGTGGAGGATGCTCCGGCGAGACGGGTATTTGATGCAGGGATCTGCGGAAGTCGGCGAAGAGGACGACCTTGTTTACGTTGGAAGGACCAGATCGAGTAAGACCTGTTATCTATTGGTGTGACCAACTGGCGTAGGCTCGTAAGAATCAGAGGCGCCTGAAAGGCAAGCCGAAATTCGTTAATCGACTTGTTAATGGCCAATTAAATAGGTAAGTAATGACAGTGCTAAAGACGATATAATCAGTCACCAGTCACTAAAAAAAATGTCGATCATCAATCATGGAAAAGCAACACTGGCAGCAGTAGCATGAATGTTGCCAGAGAACATTTGTCAACCATTTGAAGAATGCTGGCATATTGTAGTAAGCCATGGTTCAAACTCTAGGTCAGACATCTCCAGCAAAACGAAATCTAAAAAAAATATTTCTTCGCTGACTTCTTCTCAACAGATTTCATGCAAAAAACCTGTGAGTCGACTTTAAACTGAAGGTCCCACCAAGCACAACATAACTGATGTAAGAAACTAGGTAGTAATCCTGACTTGGAGGGTTGTAATGATCATTTATGTATGTATGTACGTGTGGCACAATGTTTAAGTGCAGCTAGACAGATCTTTTTAGATTCCAAAACGAAAACCTTTTTTTTTTGAAAAATTTCTCATTTAAAACCGAATTGTTGTGTTGATTTTCTTAAGCAGCCATAAAAAATCCTTTTTCAGCAAATTAAGCCCATATTGTGAACTATGACGGTGTTGTTGTTGTTGTTGTTGTTGTTGTTTTTGTTGTTTGATAAACTTTTCCTTTTTAATTTGAATTTTTAACATGAACTTTTTAACTTCTCTGTGGAACTATGAAGGAATACATGCCATAACGTTCTGCTTTATGCATACGAAAGATGGGAAAAAAAACTAAGAAGAAAGAAAAAAAAACAAATGAATTTGTTGGTATATTAAAAGAGAGAGAGAGAGATGAGAGAGAGATGAGAAAATAAAAGCAAAAAAAAACTTAAAATATACGAGAGAGAGAGATAAATGGAAAAATATTTTTAGTTAAACAAGCTTGAAAGTTTTAGGCACTTAACATTTAATGACTGTATCCTGTATGCAAATGTAGATGATGAAGCCGAAGCCGAAGCAGAGACACACAAGCAGTGGCACAAGCAGTAGCAACAGCACAAGCACAAGCACAAGCAGTAGCACAAGCAGTAGCACTAGCAGTAGCACAAGCAGCAGCACAACAAGCAGTAGCACAAGTAGTAGCAAAAATAGTAGCACAAGCAGTAGCACTAGAAGTAGCACAACAAGCAGTAGCACTAACAGTAGCATCAGCAGCAGCTCAAGCAGAATATTTTCCATACATTTTTTGAAAGAGACACGTAAACAGAACGACGAGGAGAGTGTGTGTGTTAGTAAAAATGCAATTTGATTACATACGCATACACACACACACATACAAACACTCACCATAGTTACCTAATTGCCATTGATATACATACGTAGTATGTATGCGTAAAAGTTTAAGGAAATATCTCCTCCATTTAGTTAAGTAACAGAGAGCTAAACACAAGACAAAGAGAGAAAGAGACCAACATGCACAGAGATATAGTTGAGGTGTTACAGCCTTTGTGTATTCTCTAATGTCATATCTCTGCTGTGCTCTTATCTCTCTCTCTCTCTCTCGCTCCCTTTCATCTCATGTGAATTATTAAAAACAATTTTTAATTTCATTTTTACTTAAAAAGTCAAGCTAGTTAATCCATAAGTGTTTTCAACAACCAACAACAACAACCAACAACAACAACAGCAACAACAACAACAACCGAAATCAAGAAGAAGCATCATCACTAAATTTACACAACCACAACTAAAAACCGAGATTCATTTAAACCAACCACTCTCTCTTACACTCAACACACAACAACACACTCACTCACATACTTCACACATTTTTCTCCAAAAAGGAACTCTACTTTGCCACACACACACACACACACTCACATAGAATTTTTGTGGCCATAGTAGAGAAATAACAACTTAAGACCAAAAGATTTATGCATTAAAAGTGAAATAAAAGCTGGTGGTGGGTAAATAAATACAATTGGGTGAGCTTCCCTTCTCTTTCTATCTCTCTCTCTCTCCATACCTCCTTCCTCTTAGAGAGATTAAGGTATAGGAAGCCATTACAAGTTGTTAGATGTTGTTGAGCACAAGAAAAAAACAGAAACGGAATAGAACAGAGGAAGATAAAAAGAAAATAATAGAGGAGGAGAGCAAAAACAACAAAAAAATTGTAATAAAAATGGAAAGTAAGAAACCAAATAAAAGAAAAGAAAAAAAGATGAATAAACAAATGGAAAAATGAAATGAAATACTCAAATACCCAGCATACATAAGCCAAGGTACACTAATTCACATTCATATGCATATGCATATGCATATACAGCCAGTGGTAGCTAATTAGTAAAAACAAAAAAATTAATTGAAAATGGTGATTGAAGTCTTCATAGATAGGGCTTGGGGTTCCAGTATCAGCTCAGACATCTCGGACACAACAAAACAAGAAAGATATTTCTTTCGAGAACTTCCTCTCATCAATCTTCTGGCAGAAATCCTCAGATGCCATGAAAACTTTCTCAAAAATCTGTAGTATGCAGTCGACTTCAAAGTTATAGGTTCCGCCACTCATGAAAAAAAATTAACACACAACAACATGGGTATTGTGGGGAGGTAGGTTGTGATCCTGACTAAAATAGCACCGACATTTTTTATTCGCTTTGAAGGACTTGTGATGCCATTATGTATGGAGTATAAATGTCGTATAAAGTCCGCCATTGCGTCTCTGCATGGTGAACATCCGAAATTTTAGCTTTTCCATGACTTTGGCTCATACATCAAATTGAATTTGAATGATTGCAAGCATAGGTTATGTTGGCTTTGAAGACAGCTGAGGTTGGTGGCTTCATCGCATATACCAGAGACCCCCAAAAGAAAAATTCTAACGGGGTCACATCGCAAGATTAGTTGTACCTGAGATATCCCTGACCTAAAATCTAACGTGCAAAATATTCAATTTGACATGAGCTACATAGGACGTAGCGCTATCCTGTTAAAAGCACATGTCGTTGGTATCCAGAATAGCTATGTCAGGCCAAAAGAAATCAGAAATCATCGAGCTATAGTACTCGTTATTGACGGTGATGACCAATGTCGTTCTTTTTCGGAATGCATTAGACACTGTTGGAATTCATGTGTATTGGTAACACCGTTCCAATTTCATCCCGTGCCCATTCATTCCAAAATGGGCCCCATCATGATTTTTCAGTAAGAATTACTGGCAATTGCCAACTTCTCTCCTGCCCACTCAGTGAACATGCATAAATAGTTGGTCAATGCAACCTAGCTTCTTACACCACTTATGCTGTGTGTGTTAAATTTATGCATGAGTAGTGGCACCTACAGTTGAAAGTCGATTTCGAACGACAGATTTTTAAAAAACTTATTCTTGCTAATTTTTTCATTTCATTCACAGAATTTTTCCCAGAATCTAGTGAGAGGTAGTCGCCACCGAAATATTTTTTTGTATTTCATCTTGTTAGAGTTGTCGACCTAATAAGCCAACATGCTACCTACTAGACTACGTCTGGAAGAATGACAACCGAAAATTCATAAAGAATAGTAACTTTTCAGGAATCCTTCCAATCCTTTCAAATTCGTCCATTTTGTTTGGTCACGTACCCATTCATCCAGACCTGGGCCTTATCAGGAATTTTCAATGAAAATTAGTGTCAATAGGCAACTTTTTTAGTGTCCGTTTAATGAACACACATACTGAACTCGAACCAAATTGCGTAGTCGCCGAAGAAATATTTGTTTATACCTTCGTTTTTGATGTCTGACCGGGGATTCGAACCCTGGCCTTTCGTCTAATAAGCCAACACATACCTACTCCTAGACCACGTCGGACTGCTAAACGATTCCCTGTCATTAGTAAGTCTCATTATTCCGCTGCCCAGCGATGACGTCGAATACTCACCGTATAAGCCTTTGCTGTGTTGAATAGTTCAGTAGAAAAAAAGACATCAGTGTTACACAGTAGAATGATTACTGGTAATCGTAGAGTAATGCGAAAAAACCGGAGCAGAGCATACCACTTGCCATGAACAATTTTTTAAATTTGCACGTCTGGCTCACTTTACTGCTACCTCCTAAATCGAATGTGGTATACTGCAGATACATGTCATTTGACTAATTACAGACGCCAACTGTAGTACAATCATAGCACATATAGTCGTATGTGGTATATACATCATGAGGTACACAATGTGTTTGAGTGTAATTGTGCTGCCTGTGTGTTTCTCTAATGCATATTCATTTCATGTTGCATGCCAATTTAGGCAAATACGCAGCAAATATAATTTTGCGAATAAACTCAACCGATACCACAGGTAAATTAACACTACAACACAAGCAAGAACCAACAACGAAAAAAGAAACCAGAAAAAAACAAATAAAATACCAGCAGAGAAGAGAGAGAAAGGAAAAAAATCAGAACCAGAATGAATACCTGACTGAACCAAATAAATGACAAGAAAAAATTTAAAATCTGGAGACAAAACTAACACGCAAACCATAAAGAATACAACACTTGAATAGCAAAATAGCCACGGAGAAACCAAGGCAAAATGCCACCACAATAAACATATCAAGAAACAACCAACAACAAAACAAAATTACAATTCTTCGAAATCCAATTTCACAGGAACAGTGTTACAGGCGAGTTTAGAGAGCTTAGAATCCTCTTGATTCTAGTTCAACATTGAAAATACCTCTCTCTCTCTCGTTCGAATAATAATTGTTAATTCACAAGAATTTATCACTTCTTAAACCCAGGAGAGAGGACACATTTTAAATGGATTATGGGAGGTCCTTTAAAAGGTATATGATGAATTTGAATTCTCCCAGTAATTTTCTCGTCATAGAGAAAAATACCAAAAGATTCGCACTAAGCCAACAGCCACTAGGGGTGCAGAAGCAGCCAGTATGTGCAGATAGCCCCTCGCAAGACTATGCGGTAATAGACTTATCATTGATTGCGTGGTATTCCCTCGTATTACATATCCCTCAATTGCCAATCTGGCCATTATAGCCTTTAGTCAGTATTAAGGCCATAGCTTCTCTCACCGACCCATGTTTCTGTTAATTAAATTAAATCCATGAGTGACTTTACTTACAGTTTACAATAGCCTCCAATAACAACAAGTTTTAAAAGGCCTTTCATGAGCAACGTTATCGAACATTGCGCTGAGAGAGGAAATTGTAATTTCGTGGCTTTGCCTACGACAATTACGCTCTACAGTAACGCCAACACAATACCATCCTGTCCAAGACGCTAGTTGTCATCTCATGCCATTCAGTCTTTTTGGCCCAATCACCCATGGCGAATATCAGCATTCACGCTATGCAAGATAATAGCAAATTGTTTCTGACAAAGAATAGCTTGCTCTCGGTTAAGGCCAAAATTACACAACCATTCAGTCAGGATTACGGCTTAGCTTCTCACACCACTTTACGTGTGTGTGGTTGTAATTTTGATACATGAATGGCGGCCAGTACTGTTTAAAGTCGATCTTCGAATGACAGATTTTTTTGAAGAAACTTTTCCATGGCAATATTTATTTCATTCACAGAGTTTTTGCCAGAAATCTCGCTGAGAGGAAGTCGCCGGACGAATATTTGTATATACTTTCGTTTTTGAGTGTCTGACCGGGGTATTCGAACCTCGGGGGGCCTTTCATCTAATAAGCCAACACACTACCTACTAGACTACAGCGACTTCTAAACGATTCCATCTTTAGTAATCTCATTATTCTGCAGCGATGACGTCATATCACCTATAAGCTCTTACAGTGTAGAATGGTTCATAAGAAAAGAGAATATCAGTGCAACACGCTTAGTCTATTTTATATTTGTCTTAACCGTTCTATTGTTCGCCACATTTTCCAGTTCAGTAAACGATTAATCTGCAGAAGAATCCGAGTCAGTCGATTTCGCATCGCTCACAAAGGCTTGTCATTTCGCAAACCATAACTTGGCGAATTTTGTGTCTTGATTTAGAACTGAACGCTTACAAAATGCAAAATGATTGAGGAACTAAAGGAAAAATCACAACGTATGTTGCCTGAATGGTTACTAGAGCTATTGACACTAATTTTCATTGAAAATTGATGATGAGGCCCATTTCTGGATGAACGGGTACGTGACCAAACAAAATAGACAAATTTGGAAGGATAGGAAGGAAACTGCAATGGACTGCTGAGTGGAAGTAGCCAAAAGAAATATTTTTTTCATGTTCCCATTTTGTTCCAGAATTTTGAGCTTGAGTTTGAACTACGTGCTCGTGTCTAATAAGCCAACACACTACCTATTTAGCTACTGTAACTACATAAATCTCTCTACTTTATGTTCTAGGCGATTTCATTCATTTTCATCCAGTCCATCCACGAATATCTAGCAATTGTACCCAACACGCTCCACAGTTCCATCTTTGATCCTGATCAAAATTTTACTCTTATTACCACTACATCCCATCAGTTATTATTAAATTGAAGTTGAGCCCATCATTGCTTCTGTTTACTAATTTATTTGAACGTGGATTCAGTTTCGTCACTCACTAATTCTCAGATAAACAGAGTTCATCTGCATGGTATTCTGAAGATGAGGTTGCCATCTAATTCAACAGACTGGCTATGTATGCATACGTATATTAAATTGAACCGCTTAATATTACAACAGACGTCCGCCAGCAGCCGCATCAGTTAGGGCAACAGATGCCTACCCGCAGCCTCACCAATTAGGCAACAGTCGCCTCTTACAACTCGTCGAAGTTTCTCGGTTGTCAAGTTCACTCCTACAACTTTTTTCAAGTTGCTTTGGCCTGTAATTGATAAGGAATTGAATTGAATGCAATTAGAATCCCCAATTTTTTACAAATAAGAAGCTTTTTCTTATCATTACACCCATGAGCTCCTATGTTACTTGTGGTAATAACAAGAATAATCCAATGAATCGGCTCCAAGAAGTCTTTACAGCAGTCAAATGCTGGAATTTTTTATAGAAACCCTATACTTAGCAATCCAGAAACGTGGCTAAGGGTATTCAAATAATTTCTTCCCATCCGAAGGACACCAATAGTTGGATGACTACCAACGTAAACACTCTTCGAGGGGAGATGTTACAAAATCCTTAGTATTCATAATATCTGCCTGAAAGGCACTCGAGCTTATAAAAGGGTTGTAGAGATGAGTCAAGTAAACCTTAACTGAACTGTGCTCAAGATCTCTGACTGAAAGGCACTGCAGCTGTAAAGAGGGTTGTAGGGACGAGTGAAGTTGGCCTTAGCTGAACAATACTCGAGATCTCTGCTTGAAAGGCACTCGCACTGTTAAGAAGGTTGTAGAGAAGTGCCAAGTTGGCCTGCACCAAACTGTATTCGGAGTACAACACTGTAATTCCTTTTTAGAAATATTTGTGTAGGCGCTGTTATCGAAGCCAATGATGAGGTTCTCCGATTCAAACGGACTACGATAGAATTCTGATGTCAAGCCTCTTAATTTCCTCCGAAAGTTTGTGGAGAATCCCAGCATGGTCATCATCATATCATTGCTTACTTCAGATGACAGCGGTCTCAGGATGCTAGAGGCAGCTATTCAAGTTATCAAGTAAACAAACCTTTCAATAATAGATGCGAAGCTTCAGAAGAGTATTGAGCTTAATACGAATAGATTATTACGTTCTTCCAAGTGGGAGTGAGAAGTGGTATGGCAACTGGGTCGTAATCCTGACTGAAGGTTCCAATGACCAATTAGTTGTGTTTGTAAGCGTCTTGATAAAAACTGTATGGATTTTAAGAGCTGGTCAGTTTTCCTAGGTAGTTTATCTTCTCCTTGAGCCCAGCAATACCACCTGTTATGTGCCTCCCTTGACTCTTCTGTCTTCTTCATTAAACAGTTGTTTTGTGGTTTCCATTTTGCTTGAAAAATCTCTCACTAGGAACGAAGGTTCCATAGACTAACATTCTCAGTCTTTCACCAGCAGTCAAACAGTAAATCCAGTAATGTTGTCATACAATTTCTTCAAAACCTGTAACCTTCTCGAACAACCCTCGCATCTTACATACATAAGTTAAAAGATTTATTTTACCTTTAAGCTCAGGTTTTACAAACAGCTTTACTAACTAACGTTGGTTATTCATTTACTTACATACTCACACACACACACACAAAATTAGAAATACTAACACTAACACACATACACGGTTATATAAATTTAATACTAAAAAAAAGGAAGACAAAGAAAATTATAACAGGCAACAACAACAACTACAAAGCAAAAGAAAGATCACAAAAGGGAAACATTAATTTCTCTCTTTTACTCTTGTTTTCTTTTGTTGTTGTTGTTGGTTTTCAACAAAACAGGAGACATAATTTCCATAAAAACAGAAGACCAACCATTTTTTTTTTTTTTTTTCCATCATCATCATCATCAAGTAGTAGCAGCAGCAGGAACTACAGGAGTCCGTTGCTTAGACAATTTAATGATATTGCACTAGCACAGCAGACAGACACACAGCCACACCACAATACATATTTACAAAAAAAAGAGAGAAGAGAGAAGAGAGAATATTTTTTTCATAGTTTCATAACAGGAAGTGAAAAAAACCACACTTACAATGCAACTTACAATGCTCTCTTGAGGTACATACAGACACATGGGCACATGAGCACGTGGGCATATGGGCACATGGGATATTTATTAAAATGATAACGAAAGAAAAGGGGGGAGGGATGGTAGTAACATAGTTGAAGCAGACACACTTTAATAGTGAATGTTTGCATGTAAGTGAGGTTGTGCTCGTATAAACTGCTGGCTGTATGCCAGTGGTTTCTTGTTTTTTTTCCTTCTCTCTTTCTCATTCGTTTTTTTTCTAAGGATTATCATGCAATTTTCATAACTTTAGAGATTTGTGTAGGCATTAGTAGGTATTCTTTCCACAATTTCATTTTTACTCACTTATAAGGTATGTGAAGCTTAGTTGGTGGTCGTAGTGCCATCGTTAGATACTCACGTTATTTTTTTCTTTTTTTTTCTCTCTCATGGAATAGTTTTCATATTAATTTTCGCTAAAGCTTACCAAAATTATGAAAATGAAAGAAGAAAAAAAAACACGCCAATAAAATAGTTTGTGAGCGGCAAAAAAAAGGAAATCATAACGGAATTCAACTACTGAACAGAAAAATATTTATAATGACACAGGATGACAGGAGAGAGAGAGGAGACGAGAGAGAGAGAGAGAGAGAGGTAGAGAGAGAGCTAGAGAGACACACTTGCATGTACCAACAGTACAGTGAATCTAAGTAGAAGTCGTGCAACATCGTATTCGTAATTTAATTTGTATAACAAGACCATGAAATCCCCATTTTTTTAATTAAAGTTTGTAATACGTTCCCGCAATACTAGCCGTTATTGAGCTTCATATATGATGAATAAAAAATCCACATAGGTTCCCAAAAGGAACCCCATACATGAAATTTTCTTCGCCTTAACAGATAAGTTTCTCCCAATACAGTCAGTCAGCTGTAAGGATGTGGACCCATGTCTCATGCCTGGTTACTAGTCGATGCAAACAATTGTGTGCAATACTTACTCGTCTTTAACTTTTCGGTCAATATGCGATGCATACCACAATTTGGCAAGCATATCCTAGCCTAGCTAGCTAACCGACAAGCATCCAACATGAGAGATCCAACATGTTGCATCCAACATGCTGTATCCAATATTAAGCTTCCAACATGATGCAACCGACAAGCATGCAATATGATAGATCCTACATGACGCATCCAACATGATGCATCCAACTTGCTGTATGCAACATCGGTGTATGATTTGTATGTTGACCATTTAAGCATCAGTAACTAAGACAGAATTTCGATTCA
Source organism: Sarcophaga bullata (assembly GCA_005959815.1). Lineage (NCBI taxonomy): Eukaryota > Metazoa > Arthropoda > Insecta > Diptera > Sarcophagidae > Sarcophaga > Sarcophaga bullata. The sequence continues at coordinate 40,769 of QOCX01000589.1, forward strand.
CCGCTTAGTAGGGCAATATTTCGTAAGATATGCTTAAAACGCATGTATTTGCACATTCAGCCTACCAAAAAGTTCTTTTCGAACACTATACCATCGGATTATTCGAAGGTCCTCATAATTTCCATTCTGGACATAAAAACATACTCAGAAACTGTATTGCGTACGTAAGGCCAGAAAACTGTTAAGTCTCATATAAGATCTGTTCATTTGGTTTCCCTTATCCGCAATAATCAGGCATAAATTCGACCCCTTGGTTAATCGTTTTTGAGTAAAAGAGAGTACTGGTTGAACTGGCCGTATCATAACCCAGGTAGGGTGAAAGGCCTTATTATTCCCGCTACCTCTGATATTCACTATGAGGTCTTTATGCTCATAGGACAATGGCTTTAGAGAGACATGCCCGCCGCATCTGATGCTACATCCCATGATTTCTACAGAAATTGTAACTCGAAGGCGAAGAAAGAGGCCCAAGTCGCCCAAACGCCTATGTGGATACTGCGAACAGAAATACAGGATCATTTTATAATAATTGTTCAGACCTGCTAGGGTACGTTAACGAAGTATACAATGAGGGATCTAGACAATGCGGAAATGTTTTCTCTGGTATTTTTTCGGCAAACTTGAATCTTATATTGGTTCTTGCTTTACCCGATGATTATAGTACGATTCAGTCTGTAATAATAACAACAACAAGAAAAAAACGCTGCTATGCGAGTATCATTATATCTCCAAAGATTTTTCAAGGAATCCGGGTGTCTCTGTAAAAGATAGCAAGACTTTCGACTGTTATCCTCATATGGCTTATTGAACACGGGAACATTGAAGAAACAACAATGCTGACGCATTTACGAAAACAGAAACAACAGAATATTGGTATTCCACTGAAAAGTCATTCGCAAAGAAAATATTGGACAAATCTGGCCCACTGTAACTATATGCATAATAAAAGTTATGTTGCACCCGAATGGGAGCCTTTCTTAGGAAGCTTATAATGATTAATAATAAGAAATTGGGCTCTAGGTGTACACGAAGTTAGCGGGGAACATACGTATGTACACCGTTGTATGTAGACTTTTTTCTATGACTGTACATGTACTGAGTCTAAGAAGCCCCTGTTCAAGCTGTAAGAACGAGGAATTGTCTCTGGCATTGCTTGGCATTTGGGAACTTGAAATGAAGCATTCTAGGACTCAGAAATCTATCAAGATGGTGGGGAAATGCTAGGCAGATGTTATGGAAGCTTTGCTTTCGGAGGCCACTGCCAATTTAACATGACCTAACGCAGTAACTAACAAATCAAATCGTGGATGCATATTCAATAACGAAATTTCTTTAAGAGAATGCAACGAACAACCTGAGTACGGCGTTTTCATTGTGCGATCAATAAATATGCCTTCAGATTATGTTGTAGCAGTTATGCAGTGGGTAATAAAAGACTCCGCGTTTTTTAATATCAAAATTTGAAAAAACATTCTCTCTTTAGAAGGGAACAGATAGAAAGTGGTAATAAAGCGGGACTCTTGCATTCGCAAAATGTCTGTAATACGAGTATAATTTTGGCGCCTTAACTTATACACTGTCATACGTGCTTATAAAAATACGTGGCATATATTTAGGCATAAACCGGGTAAAGAAAAAATAGAAGGCATTTAGGCAAATAACACACACAAATTCTCTGTCACTTTACATTTGTATGAGTTAGCCTGTTAAGGAAAGAGAAGAAACACAGGCAAAATATGTTTGTATCGGGGGCGGTGAGGTAACGTATGAATATTTGAAGATTTAATATATGAAAACATTTTATCAGAATTTAGTGGCAACATATTTTCCTCTTTTTTTTCTTCTGCTGTTGCATAAACTTTTTATTCTTCTAGTAAATGTATGGATATGTTGCACGATTATAAGCGTCTGTGTGTAGGTGTGTGGCAAAAGAAAAGAAATTTTTCTTAATGTTTTGAACATATTCTGAAGGAAATTGTACTTTGCAACGTATATTCTAGTGGCACTGGCACTAAAACATTTTCTAAAACACGTACACACGCTTTTAAAAGAAGTTTAAAATTGCAAGAGTATAAGTATGAGTATATATGTGTGTATGTGTATGCGGATATGAAGAAAAATTGTTGCAATTTCTCTGCAAGTGGTTAAGAAAACTGCCTGATATATGAGCCATATTACCCGAGAATACTAAAAGCATGTTGCATGCACTCCTTTTAACAGAGAATGAATGTTTCAAAACAGAAAGTACAAAAGGAAAGTACTTTTTAAAAAGGTACAAACTACTAATTTATTGAACAAATAAATCTTTTTCTTAACCTTTCTGCAAAATAAGCAATGATAGTTAGCGATATGGCCTAAGACATGGTCATACCCGTTGGACTAGTAATCTGTCCTACTTCATGTATGTAAGCACGTCTGTTTCGTCTTCTGGTTACTTAACAATCCCATCAATAGCCCTCTTGGATAATGATCCTGGTACAATTTATTTTTTAATTCCTTATGCAAAAGCAACATACGTACATAATTGGTCATTACAACCCTTCAGTCAGGATTACAATTTAGCTTCTCGCACCTCTTATATTGTGCGTGTTAATTTTATACATGAGTGGTGGGACCTACAGTCTAAAGTCGACTCCGAACGAGAGATTTTCTTGATAAACTTTTCACTTTATTCTAATCTCAGAGTGTTTGCCAGAAATCTGCAGAGAGGAAGTCGCCGATGGAATATTTTTTCTGATCTGGGATTTGAACCATGACGTCACATCTAATGAAGACAACACACTAACTACTAAACTGCAGCGACTTTATAGGACATGGTGGGAGAAAATATTGTTAAACCAAGTACAGAAAACAGCGAATAAGGTAGTTACAGCATTTGCCCACAACGGAAAAACTTGTAACCGCTTAGAACATCGGGTTTCACAAGTTGTCGACATGTCAGACCCCTACTTTCTGATAATGTTATTTCCTTTGTGGTCGCGTAGCGTAATAGGCAGTGCGTTGGCTTGCTAGATGAGAGCTTTAGCTTTTTTTAACAATCTCCTCGTAAAGGATGAGAGAAACCAGTCCATAATTCTGACAAAAGGATTATAATGACCAATAATGTGAGCATGTCTGCAACCTCCTTGGGGAACCTGAGAACTTGGATTACTTTGAGTGGGAATTGAATCCATTTGACTTATAACCATAACAACAGGTCATAAGTGGAGGCTACTTTGCATTCCATTATTGCAGGATACTTATAATAGATCCCTTACAACATCCGAAAGTCCAAGAACGTGTAATGATTGTAGTACGTTGACGTATTTCTTTATACTTGGAAAGATCAAAATGCTTCTGAAAAATGCCAGCACCGACCATGCTCGTTTAAAGCGAGCGTTGACCGAAAATAGCCCGCGATATTCAACGACACATAAGGCCTTAAAATCTCATTAAAATAATGCTTAGACAGAGAGATGTTACTACTGTCTTTAAGGCTATTGAACAGGAGTCTATTAATATGGGTCTTGCAGTAAATAAGGGCAAACCGAAGTATATGTTGTCATGCGGCATATTGGATCTTAGATTACGAACGATAACTACACTTTCGATTTAGTCAAGCTCAAGGAATTTACTTATCTTACCCACGCCGTTACCACCAAAAACGATGTCAGTCTGGAGATTAAACGCATGATTACACTTGCCATCAAGTGCTACTATGGTCTCCATACAAAAGTGAGTAGCAAAGACCTCTCTCGTACGACAAAACTAATACTCTGCAAGAAGCTCGTCCTTCCCCTGCTTCTATATATCTTAGAGGCATGAACACTACTAAGCTCTGATGCAGCAACCTTGAGAGTATTCGAGAGAAAATTCTTACGTAAGATCTTCGATCCAGTAAGAGTTGGCGATGATTTCCGCATCCAATTCAACAATAAGTTGTTTGAAGTCCTCAGCAACATGGATGTTGTGCAGCGTGTTAAATGTGAGCGACTGAGCTGGCCCAGCCATGTCGTTCGAATGGAGGAGGATGCTCCGACGGGACGGATATTTGGGTATTTGCGGGGATCTGCAAAAGTCGGCAAAGAGGAAGACATTGTTTGCGTTGGAAGAACCAAATCGAGAAAGCCCTGTCATCAATTAGTGTAACCAACTGGCTTAGGCGCTGAAGAAGCAGAGGTGGTTGGAAGAATGTGTTAAGATAGAAAGAAATCCGTTAAACGGGTTGTTAAGGGCCAATTAAGTGATCAAGTGCGTGACAAATATCCTTTAGCAGATATTTCTGCATACCTATACATTCCCATGACGTATGGAATGCTTTCCTTGACGTACTTCTTATGATCAACTTATCCACAAGGAACTCAATCCCGTATATGTTAACTGTCAGCGTATTTGCTTAAATTTTTAACGAATTTTTTTTAATAAATTTCTATGAAAAATCCCATATTCTCTCTATGTTGGCCTTACTTTCTCTCGTTTTTATCTTGTTTCTCTCTTCATTTTTTATTTTTCTTCCAATGAATGTGCTGCTGTTCGTTCTCTTATTTACCCAGTGAATGGAAAAACCCACACACATTCTCGTATACTTTTGAAGACATAAACTTACTTCAGAGCAGAGTTACTGCCACTAAAATATTTCACTGTGTGACTTGTAACTCCACCAAGCGAGTTACTATCACAACCACTGCTGCCGACATCACTATCACTTCACTATCGCTGTGGCAAAACCCATCCATGCAAGCTAACATTTCTTTTGTCGGAAAGTTTGTAAAGTCATAAATATATATGCCAGCGTGTGTGTGAGTATGCATTAAAAGGGAGTTGGAAAAAGATGTAAAATCAGAGAATCTTTCACATTCAGTTTGGATTTAACTCTACTGTCTACGGTCCTCAAGGTTGTTACAAAAACTAGTGCGGTGGCTGAGAGATAGCTATGCTACACACGACCTTTATGATGGTTTACTTGGATTGACTGCTAGCAAGCTGTTTCCAAGGCCCTTTTATTAGAGAGAGAGGGGTTTTATTCCTGAAAATCGTTTAGGTTTCTCAACAGTTGCAGACATTTTCCCACTAAGCCGCTGCTGCTAATCTGACAACTTGCGTGGAATTCAACAAAGGTTGACGATTTATTTGAAGCTTAGCAATGGCCAGGGAATCAAAAAATGCTTTTGAATGCAAGTATGCATACAAAGATTGAGGCGAAATGGGAGCCAGAAAGTTATCATCACACTTCCCTCACTTAAAAAGGCGATTAGACAGATGAGATCTTATTTGCTTGCTAATGCATCCACTCTCTCTAGCGTATAGTAGGGCAAAGCAAAAGTTCTTGTAGCGCGTGTCTGAATACTACTTGCTTACTTACTTAGTTGGCCATTAACAACCAGATTAACAGATTCCATCCTACAGTAACACATTCTTCCATGCGCGTCTGCTTCTTAAGCGCCTATGCCAGTTGGTTACACCAATCAATGACAGCGTTTCCACGCTTTGGTCCTTCCAACGCAAACAAGGTCATCCTCTTCGCCAAGTGAGTTTAATTTAATGTTCTGTGGTAGCCTATGGAGTTATTGTAGTCTAGCAGACAGTGTGTTAGCTTCTTAGACAAGAAGACGTGTTTGAAACACCAGCTCAAACAGCTCGAACAAAAATATGAAAAAAATTTCTTCGGCAAATTCCTCTCGGCTGTCTTCTGGCAAAATCCTCTGAAAGTAAATAAAACTGCCATTAAAAGCATCTTAAAAAAAATTGGTCGCCTGGAGTCGACATTCAACTACATGGTCCACTACTCCTTTACAAAAATTAACACAAACAACATGGGTAATGTGCGAAGCTAGGTTGCAGTCCTGACTAAGGGTTATTGAACGTAAGGTCTGCGGTGTTCGATAGAATTTCATTCACAGTTTAAAACTATCCACAATCCATTTGCAACACCCTTTCTTGGTGTGAAATCTCAATTCAATGCAGATTCTTTCCTTCTATGTACGTATGTATACATATATGTACACAGTAAGAACAATTGGGCATTTTAACCGTGAATAGCCAGAATCATATGACAATTACACAGAACACCTCGCTGTAAAAAGCTCGAAAAACTGGCCAAGTATAGGGGCAGTAACACGACTCTACTGCTTCAGGCCTATAGGGAACACAGTGTAATACAAATGCAAGCAAAAATTTCATCAAATTTAAGTTACGGAAATTACTCAACTGCCTCTTCGTGGTGTGAGAGTGTTTCTTACAGCTCCCCCCTGTAACCCCCTACTAGACTTGCTAGGATAACCATGTTTTCCTTCTTTTTCTTCGCTATTTTATGTGCGTCAATATATGTCACACACGGCACAATTTTTGAATTAAACAACTCAACGCAACGCAACTCAACAGAACGTAACGCAATAGCATGCAACATGATGCAAGTCGCTAGAGTCTATTACAAAATATCTCGATTACTTCATTTGTAAAATGTATGCGTATATGTATGTGTGTGGGTGTGCCACGTAACTGAGCAAATGAATGGAAAATAAGAAAAGAAATGAAGCCAAAAAAATAAAAGGAAGAAGAAAAGGAGAAGAGAGAAGAGAGAACAGAGAGAGAGGAAGAAAAAAAATGAGAATTTTAACGATACGAAAAATTATTCAAAATGAATCTCACGTTTTATGCCTCATAGGATAATATTTCAGCGTATTTCATTGTAGTTGTTGTTGTTGTTGTTTTTTCTTAATATTGTGGCATTTACTGTGGCAGTATATTAAAGCATATGAAATGAAACCAAAAAAGAATCCAAAAAAAAAGAAAGAAAAAAAAGAAAAGAGCATCAGAACACAAGAAAAGAAAACTGAAATGGCATCCAACGTATTATGCAAAATACAACTGAGGGAACAATAAAACGAAAAACAAAAAAATAAGACACTCACACACACACACAATCACATATGATACATATGTACACACTTATAAGAAAAGGTATTGGTGGTACAACTTAAAAATGCGGAAATCCATGAGCCTTGATTTTGAATCACTAAACTTCATAGCACTAATGCAGTAGCCTTGAGAGTATTCGAAAGAAAAGTCATACGTAAGATCTTCGGTCTAGTGCGAGATGGCGATGATTTCTTCATTCGATACAACAGTGAGCTTTATGAGCGACATGGACATGGTGCAGCGCATTAATATCCAGCGGCTATGCTGGCTCGGCCATGTCGTTAGAATGCTCCGGCGAGACGGATATTTGATGCGGAGATCTACGGAATTCGGCGAACGACATTCGCCATTCGAACGACATGGCCAAGCCGGCACAGCCACCATGTCGTGGAGGAGTTCAAACAACTCATTGTTGGATTGAATGCGGAAATCATCACCAACTCTTACTAGACCGAAGATCTTGCGTATGACTTTTCCCTCGAATACTCTCAAGGCTGCTGCATTAGTGCTTAATAGTGTCCATTCCCCTCCGCCATAAAGAAGCACGAGAAGGATAAGCATCTTGTTGAGTATTAGTTTTGTCGTACGAGAGAGGTCTGTGCTACTCAATTGCCTATTAATACCACAATAGCACTTGATGGCAAGAGCGATTCTGTGCTTGATCTCCAGACTGACATCATTTTTGGTGGTAACGGCGGAGCTAAGATAAATAAATTCCTTGACTCTCTCTAAAGTACAGTTATCGTTCATAATCTAATATCCAATATACCGCATGTCTTAATAGACTCCCGTTCAATAGCCCTAAAAGCAGCAGTAACATTTCTCTGTCTGAGCATTATTCGGCTATTTTCGATCAATGCTCGCTTCAAACGAGCATGGTCGGTGCCGGCATCTTATGGAAGCATTTTGATCTTTCCGAATACAAAGTAGTACGTCAACGTACGACAATCCTTACACGTTCTTGGATTTTCGGATGTCATAAGGAATCTATTATAAGTAGCCTGAAATAATGGAATGCAAAGCGTCCGCCAGTTATGACCTGAGGTTGTGGTTATAAGTTAAACGGCTTCAATCCCCTCTCATAGTAATCCATCCAGAAGGTTCTCAGGTTCCCCGGAGAGGCCCCATTCATCACATTTCTTTTGTCAGAATTATGGACTGATTTCTCACATCCTTCATGATGAGTGCGTTTTACAAGAGGTCTGAAGCTTCGATCTAGTAACCCAACAAACTGCCTACTAGGCTACTTAACCACAAAGCAAATAACATCATAAGAAAGTCGGGATCTCACATGTGGACAACTTGCGAAACCCGATGCCCGAATCGGGCAAACGCTGTAATAACCTTATGCCCTGCTTTCTAATCTTGTTTCAACATTTTCTGGCAGTATGTTCTATAATGTCGCTGTATTCTAGTAGCTAGTGTGTTGGCTAGTTAGATGCGAAGCTATGGTTCAAATTCCAGCTCAGAAAAAAATATTCCATGGGCGACTTCCTCTCTGCAGATGCTGGCAAATGTTATGAGAGTAAATAGAAAATTGCCATAAAAAGTTTCTCAAAAAAAAATTGTCTTTCGCTACTCATGGATAAAATTAAGACACACAATATAAGTGTTATGAGAGTCTAGGTTGTAGTCTTGACTAAAGGATTTGCATGACCAAATAAGTAGATTAGGAAGGAGCCATCTCGCAAATGCTGCTTAAATAAGAGAAACTTCGTCACTTTTAAAGCAAAAAAATCTTTGTAGACTGCAGTAAGAGGGAAAAAAATGGCCTTAAAAGTTATTGAAGACACAAACCATGTGCCATGATTACTTCATATGTTTGTTAATCCCACATTTTAAAGTTGAACCCAATAAAGCCCCAAAGAATGGATATTTCGTTACAAAACAAGTTTATTTTCGCTACTCTTCCTCTTTACATCTTTTTTTCTTCTCTTCTTTTTGTTGTTCTTTTTTTTGTTGTTGTTTTTTTTTTGTAATATTTTCCAAAAATGTGAAAAAGAAAAACCCCAAAATATACTCTGATAACAGAGAAAAATATGCACTTGGGATGAAACGTATATTAACACACATAAACACACAAACAAATAAACATAAGATAGTTTATTTACACATACATGTGTGCGTATGCATATATGTGGTGTATGTGGTATATGTGATGTATGTGTGTGTATGGCTGTATATGCATTTATGTATACGTGTTTGTATATGCATTTGCATATTTACCATATTTATGTTTTTCTTTTGTTTGTTTGTGTATTTATTTATGTGTGTGAGTGTCAGTGCGAGTGTGGGTGTGAGTGTGAGTGTACGCGAATATTTGTATAAATGTTACATGGTGTACGTGAGTATTATCGGAGATAATATTTGAAATAAATGTCGTCCCGATATGAATGCTTTAGCTAAAGAGGCAAAAAACGAGATAGAGACAGCGAGAGAGAGAGAGAGAGAGGGAGTGGGAGGCAGTAGAAGAATACAGTCAACTAAAATTATACTCCCACCTTATAAGAATTCATACACATTCATCAGGAAGTAAGTACGACTCCTACTTTCTTTCTTTTTTTTTAATAAATTTAAAAGCACGCGAAACAAGTGGAAAAATTTTTAAGTTATTTATGCTTAGAGATGGAGAGAGAGAGAGAGAAAGAGAGACAGGGATATTATATTTGGCGATAAAGGATTTCATAAATATTTAAATAAAGTCAAGAGAAATACAATCGTCAGGTGTTGTTATGACTTCTGAAACGTACTTTCTGATACGTTTACACTAGAAAATTTTATTGGAAAGCCATAGGAATCTTGGTAAGAAATCTTGAAAGTATTCTAGGCTGTTTGTTGGTCAATTAAATCTTAAGAAACACAGGGTAAAACGTGAAAAGGAATAGAAAAAATATTAAATGCCTGAATGCTAGACAAAGCTCGATAGTATATACAGGGAATGACTCGAACTAAATCGTTGTAATATGTTGGGGTTTGAAAACTAGATTATGAGAGGGAGAGAAGAGAAAAAATATTCTTTATGGATTTTAATCAGTTTCATGAAACGTTTCTCACAAATCTGTCGTTAGGACTCGACTTTAAACTGTAAGTTCCCACCACTCATGTAAAACATTAACGCACGCACACTATATGGGTGATGTAAGAAGTTAGGTGGTAGACCTAGCTGGGTTGTAATGACGAATTATGCATACGTATGAAGACGTTAATAGTTTCACCATAAAACAAGGTTATTGCATGTGGGAAATTTTATTTGATTAACTTCAAAAAGGAAAACTAAACACGATTGAAAACCTACTGAACCTACTGAACCGTTTATTTAATGAAAGTAAGGAAAACGCCACGCTTGGCAAAGTGTGTCACACAACCACTATTGCAATCGTTATGTTAACTAAACTTGGGGAATTCGAAAAACTTTCCATTTTAATGTCCATATTTTTACAAATACGATGCCTCAAACCGCCTACACACACAATTGGTCATTACAACTGTTTAGTCAGGATCACGGCCTAGCTTCTCATACCATTCATGCCGAGTGTGTTAATTTTTTCCATAAATGACGACTTCGAACGGCAGATTAGTTTGAGAAACTTGGCAACATGGCAACTTTTGCCAAAAAAACCTGCTGAGAGGATCTCACCGAGGCAATATTCGTTTTTGTATTTCGTTTTATTGGAGATGTCTGACCTGCCTCAAACCCTCTTCCAAAAAAAGGCTGATAAAAAGGCAGTAGATCTCTGGCTCTTCAAAAGAGGGCAGTATTAACCACGAACATCATACCAGAAAAACTTGAAAAACTTCGCAAAAATCTGTCGTTTAAAGTCGACATTAAACTGTAGACCTCGCCGGCCATGCATAAAATTATCACACTTAACATGGGTGGTATGAGAAGCTAGGTTGTAGTCCTGACTAAAGGTTTAAAAAGACGAATTAAGTAAGTAAACAAGTAAAGCTGAAGAAAATTATTGGAAATTTTTATAAATTGAAGCCTGAAAATACATCACGCTGTACAATATAACGGCTCTTTAAGCTTAAATCTTAATCCGCTTCTATGCTTGAGCATGTGTGTGTTTAAAGCTTACTTTTTTGTTGAGTGTTTCTTAAGGCGCACTCATTAAATATTATAACGAGATTGTGTGCCTAAGTGATTTGTATAAGTGTATGCGTATGTATGCATACGCGCCTGTGTGTGTGTGTGTGTGTATTACAAGCAACGTAAACAATTTAATTTATTACGAGACAACTTCTTACAGAGCCTCCATATATAATGGCAAACACTTTCTTAAACATGCACTTCCTCTAATACAACTTTTATCTCGCAAGCTCTCATTCTCTTTGTGTATGTGTATGTGTGTGTATTGCTCTCTATCTGTCTTACAGCATTGCTTAATAACACAACTAATCATTTGTGATTATTTTAACACAGCACCAGTTCGATGTGCGTTGATATAAATTGTGTTAATAAATCATTATTTGGATAAGAAAGAGAGCAAGACAAATGGAGAGGGAGATTGAAAGTGAGAGAGAGAGAGTGTGTGTAACAGTAACTGTATTTGACAACGTAATCATTGATAATATTTTAGTCGATTTTGTTTAATGAACAGCAAACAACAACAATCAGCCTGGAACGTATATTATTTATCACAACAAGAAGTTCTTTTGCTCTCTCTGTCTCTCTCTCTCTCTCCTGTTCTCTTTTATTTTATTTTTGGACATGTATCTGTGTGTATGTGTATGCTGCCATACTATATAATGTTACATGTCATTAGATAGTTTATCACTTTATCAAGATACCAGCACTACCACCACCAACACCAACGCCGCCACGACCATGCCGTGTAAGACAGGAGTACAAAAAAAAAACCTCAAGTATTGCTCTACTCTACTCGCTATAAGGGAGCCAGCCAAGGATAATACACAACAGGAAGTCTATAAAATATTTACAATAGAAACACGGCTGCTCGTAATCATAAATGCCAAAAGGGTTCTGTCAAGTGGAAACAAGTACACAAGAGAAGAGCACACAATAGCAA
>QOCX01000589.1:60585-83733 GCA_005959815.1 Sarcophaga bullata
CGAGATGGCTCTGGCAGTGAATAAGAGCAAAGTCAAGTAAATGTTACAGCTACGGCCAACAGCTATACACTCCAAGTTGTCTGTGAATTTATTTACCTCGGCTCAGGCATTATCAGTTAAAATAACGTCAGTCTAGAGATCAAGCGTTGCTCAAATCTGGTTAACAATCTTATCGCTATGTGGGGACTTAAGTGTACCTATCTTTAAACTGTTTGGGGATATGGTGCATAACTAGATATCTTCTATTATCTCCTCTCCTTTAGGACGTACTACAATGGGTCAACTTAACCTCCGTGTACAGTACTTGTCTAAATGGCAAGTACACGTCCTCTGATCTAAATGTAAGACTATTACTCCTTGCCCACGGTCACTATTATAGTCTCCATAGGCAATTAAGTAGAAGGGTAATGAGTAATGCTCGGCATGTTGCACATCTTCCAAGAGTTTCTTTCTGAACACTATTACGCACTGATACAACTGCCTTAGAAGTACTCAAGAGAAAGCTATTGCACAAAAATCCTCGAACCTCTTAAGTGTGCATTCAGGCTATATTCAGAGCATAGAAACCTATTCGAAGGGTTACCAAGTCACAAAGAAAACAAATTGATTTTTTGTCTTTTAAATTTCGTCTTTAAAACAAAAATTTTTTTACTTCCTTCAACAGCACATAATTTTTGTTAGGAAAAGAATTAAGTTTTACCCGAAAGACAGAACGAAAGAAAGAATGGAAGAAAAAAAAAGTTGATAAAAGCGGAAATTACGCGCAACACAAGAGAAGAGAAAAGTTCTTTATTTTCTTCTGTCTTTAAGCAACATTTCCAAATCGATTTGCTTTGCTTTGCTTTGCTTTTATTCTTTACTTTTCAAACAATTTTTTGTCTTCCTTTTTTTTCTTTTTCTTTAAGAGAACATGTTGTTATCATTGCATGTTGCAAGTTGTCTGTTTCTCTGTCTCTGGCTATGTGCTGCTGTTCCCACTACAATTTTTCTTATTATTTGCTCAAGTCGAAAATGACAAAAACGTTAATCGGAAATTGAGTTTATCTGTCGTTTTCTTGACATTTTTTCTTTCCTTTCTCACGCTTTACGTTGTTGCTTCATATCTGTGCGCTGTGCCTGTTCGATATGTCAGTCACTATACTAAACAACCAAATGCACATATGCCTGTAGCGTAAAGAAATCGTAAGAGAGGGACAGAGAAAGAGAGGGAGATAGAGCTTTTGTTATATCCTTATTTAGACCCGACAGACTGAAAGACAGACAGCCACAGCCACAGCCACAGCCAGCCATCATCCCGATAGTGACAATTAGTGGCATTAGAAGGATAAACAAGAATACAAAACAACAAAAAGAAAAAAACATAAAAGTTTTGAATGTTTTTTGTTGGAAAAAAAATGGAATTTTTTTCTCAAGACTTTTCCTTAAAAGCTGAATATTTCTTAGAGAAGAGTTTTCCTTTTTCTTTTATTTGCTGAGTTGAGTTTTCAAACAATTTCTTTAAAAACTACGAAGCCTTTAAGAGAATATTTTCGAAATTTTATTGAGAAAGTTTTAAAGTGAAAAGCTTTCACGGAAATTATTGCAACAGGCTACGGAGTAAAAATGTGCTACGTGTGTGAGTGACGGAACTTACACATTAAAGTCAATTCCGAACTACAGATTTATTATTAATACTCTTACGACATTCAAAAATAAACTAAAAGAACGAAAGTATACAAAACAGACAACAACAGAATATACACAGCATACGGTACACTGACCTATAGAAGAACATATGTCGGGACCTAGAGTTTAAAGTCGATTCCGAACAACAGATTTATTATTAATACTCTTATGACATTCAAAAATAAACTAAAAGAACGAAAGTATACAAAACAGACAACAACAAAATATACACATCATACGGTACACTGAATTACACAAGAAAATACGTCTGAACTTATAGTTTTTAAAGTCGACTGCAAATGACCGATTTTTTTCGAGAAGCTTTTCAGGGCAATTTTATATTACTTTGAGAGTTTTTTCCAGAAATATGCTGAGAGGAAATCGCCGAGGTAATCTTTAGTTTCCATATTACATTTTAAACCGTGGCCTCACGTTTAATAAGCCAACACGCTATCTACTAGACAACGGTAACTTAGCGGCTATTGGGACTGAACTAATGGTTCACTAAGGTGTACGAATTCAGTAGCAGAGTCGTGAGGAACACATATTTTCAACATTTCAAGAATACCTGTGGGAAAGATGGGAGGATAATGAATCCATTTTTAAAGGGGACTGGAGAATCTGTCCCATTTATACAGCGTGCAACATACATTACCAGACAGTATTTGTAAGCAGTCATTTGCGAAAACCACTTGTTCAGAGCATTCACAAATGCTCGTTACAGCTGCCAGTCTGTCCTTTTTTTCATTGACTGTGCTAACTTAAAGGCTCAAGTATTTGAAAGTGTCTACTGCTGCAGAAGGCTAGAATGTGCCACACAGTTTTGATTATTAGCAAGCATTGCATTGTTTTATTATTTTTTTTTTTTGGTTCTGGTTTCGCTTAGTCAGCCGCGATAATCAGTTTCTGGACCCCATGTTTCATAAATGTTAACTGCTTCTCTTCTAATACTTTGTCATCAGCAAAAACTAGAAGTTAAGGGTTTAGCTCCATATTATGTTCGGTGATGTATGGGGTTTTAGAGGTCTGATTAGCATTGTTGAGGCCCTTGTGTTGTTCTGTATTGTAATGCCAGTCAATCAAATCGATCGATAAGCAAATTTCTTTTCATAAGTTTCCTTTGAAAGTTTTTATTATTTTGAATTGAGAGCCTATTGACGAAGTCATTTGCTGTTAGCCAACAATTTAGCCATCAATTGTAGGCCTATTTATTTAATTATAATCATATATGCTAACAAACATTGCAAAATGAATATGACTTTGAAAAAGAAACCTGTATTTAACAGAACCTGTATTAACATGATATATTAATTCAATTTTTTTTTTTTATTTCCTAAAATATTTTCTTGAATTTCTTATCTTTGCAGAGCCATGAAATTCTCAATTTAGAGCCGTATACACAATATAAGGTGACCGTACAAGTTTTCAATCCCGAAGGTTTGGGACCTGAAACAACCATTTTGGTAATGACAGATGAAGGCGGTAAGTGCAACACAAATATCCTGAACAGAATTTATTGAAATATTTTATATTTAAATATGTTTGTATGTGTGCAATTATTAAAAAAATCATTTGCGATGAAATTATTTCGCAATAGACTCGTATTTCATTAAAAAAAAAAACTACAATTATTAAAGTGCGGAAATAATAAATTTGTAAAGTTTTGAAATTGTTTTGACAGAAAAACTAATTTAATATTGAAATTTAACAAAATTTCCTGGATACATTATGTATTGTATGCACAGTATGTAGCCAACACATCAATTTCCCTCTACTGACGTACATTTTTATGATGATATTTTTTGGTATTTAGGTACGTACCTTACAACTCTCTCTCTCTATTGTCACAGTTAAAGCATAATTGCGTTTGTCATGACGGCANATATCCTTGTTTTATGCAAAAGATCGCAGTCTAGCTTATTAGACGTGAGGCCACGGTTCACGGTCCTACCTAGAGCATCCCTAACGAAACGAAATCTGAAGATTTGCCATGAAAAGTTTCTCAAAAAAATCTGACGTTCGGAGTCGAGTTTAAATTGTAGGTTGAAGGCATAAAATTAACACACACAATATATGTGGTGTGAGAAGCTATGTAGGAATTTCGACTTAAGGGTTGCAATGACCAATTATGTATGTATGTATGTATTCGCATAACACGTATCGTTTGTAGTATTAAAATGTATCGCCTGGATTATTTGGATTATTATTGACGGCCTTTGGTCTTTGAGAGCGTCCTTAAAGTCTTCATTTTATCGCATCAAGAACCTTCTAAAAATGCAATTTAAACTGGATTTTATTAATCAATGCTCCGCTTTGACTTATTAGACGAGAGTCCGTGGATTCAAACTCTGCTTTCGACATTCCGAACAAAACATATTTCTTCCAGAACTTACTCTCGGCAGATTTCTGGTAAAAACTCTCTGAGAGTAAAATAAAATTACCATGAAAAGTTCCTCAAACCTTTGGTTAGGAGACTTTAAAAAGCTGTATGTGGCATCCATTCATAGATAAAATTAACGCAAAGAACACGAGTGGTTTGAGAAACTAATCCTACCTAGTCTCTTTACAAGTGGCTTCATTGTGATTTCAAGTTGTCTGAGACACACAATCCTGTAAGCAAATGATACCATAAAGCCTGATATATCTTAGAAATAGTGCCGGTTTTAAGGTTAGTCTACGTTCCTTTTATTCGTCATAAATAACATTGTGATTAAGGCGAACTGGTAGTCTAGACTAGATTAGCGTGAGGGTCGTGGGTTCGATTCACACCAGAGACTAGTCTATGCCACTATACCGAGCATATAATTCAGTAATTGTAATTCTGCATAGTCGTCTATAAAGCTTGTCTTTTCAAATCCAGAGAGACAGGATATTCGAAAGATGAAGTCTCCGTGTCTAGACTAGCTAGGTAATATGTTGGCTTATTACACTTGAGGACATGATTCTAGCCGCCAAGTCAGACATCTTAAACAAAACGAAATATGAAGAGAAAATATATTTTTTGAGGCTTTCTCTCAGCAGATTTCTGCCAAAAACTCTGAGAGAAAATAAAAAATTGCCAAAAAAAAAATTTCTCAAAAAAAATTCTGCCGTTCGGAATCGAACTGTAGATTCCACCACTCATGTATAAAATTAGCAGATACAACTTGACTGAAGTGAGAAGCTGAGTTGCCAGACCTTCAAATGATCTGTAAGCCGAAAGACTCAATTTATTTTCAGCATCATTTAAGGGAAATAATCTATCTGTGTTACATCCATAATAATGCCTTATAGTATGGAATGAAAAGCTTGTTAAACAGCCATGAAAAGTTTTTCAAGAAAGTCAGTCGTTTAAACTATAAGCCCTGCAGCTCATGGATAAAAGTATCATATACAACATATGTGGTGTGATCTAGCTTCTTGTAATCCTGACTGAATTTTATACAGATTGGCGTAAACTACAGTTTAAAGTCGATTTCGAAACGAACAAAACCACACAAAACAGACAATAACAAAATATACACATAATACGGTACACTAAATTACACAACGAAATACGTCGGGACCTACAGTTTAAATTCGATTCTGAACTAAAGATTTATTATTGATACTCTTACGAGATTTACGAAAATACTAACTAAACGAACAAAAGCAAACAAAACACACAATAACAAAATATACACATCATACGGTACACTGAATTACACAATTATGTATGTATGTATGGATGTATATGAAAAGCATCTTAAGCCTTCCTTCCTTATTCCTGGTAGATTCAATTACTAACTTCACATTTGAGAAACCATCTTTCATCAAGGCTTTGAACAAAGATTTCCTTTTATGTGATGTTAATCCCATGGTAAATATTGAACTTCTTTAGTAAACGACCTTCAGCCTTTTAGCGTATAAAGCGTCTATTCATTGTAAATGTTTTGATTAAAAATTGACTTCAATATGGAAGCATGAAGATGCATTTTAATATGTCTCCAGTTAATAAGAGCCTTAACAGCAAAAAGTAATAAAAAAAACAATTTTTTTGGCTTATAAATGGCCTGAGATCCTGCTTTTTATGCCACAACACAAGCACACACAAAACAACTTGAATTTTAATGTTGCCACCACAATTCATTTTTTTTTGTCTTTTTTTTTGTTTTTTGTTGCATATTTTTCTTCTATAAAATGTATGAAGAAAATGGAGAAAAAAGCTGATGTTGAGCTGCCACAACAACAAAAAAAAAAGCAAAGAAAGGACAAAATATGCAAAAAAAAAAGCGGCAAACGCAAGGGCATATTTAAGATTGAAGATTCAGAATTTTTTCGTCTTCTTTCTTTTTTTTTTCTTTCATTCTTTTAAGATATTCGTGTTTGATTTAAGTTTTGTTTCCATTTTTTTTTCTTGGAAGCCTGGGCTATGTCGCTCTCTGTACACACTTTCTGATATGCATTTAAAACTTATGTTTACCTTCATCAATGTTACCCAAAAGGAAATTCTTTCAATTTTCTTCTATAAAATGTATGAAGAAAATGGAGAAAAAAGCTGATGTTGAGCTGCCACAACAACAAAAAAAAAAAGCAAAGAAAGGACAAAATATGCAAAAAAAAAAGCGGCAAACGCAAGGGCATATTTAAGATTGAAGATTCAGAATTTTTTTCGTCTTCTTTCTTTTTTTTTTCTTTCATTCTTTTAAGATATTCGTGTTTGATTTAAGTTTTGTTTCCATTTTTTTTTCTTGGAAGCCTGGGCTATGTCGCTCTCTGTACAACACTTTCTGATATGCATTTAAAACTTATGTTTACCTTCATCAATGTTACCCAAAAGGAAATTCTTTCAATTTTTCTTGAATATCATCTCTCTTGTATATTTTATAAAAAAAAAAACGTCAAAAGACAACAACAATAACAGAAAAGAAGCAGAAAAAAATTTTCAATTCTTTTTCCAGCAGTTGACTCTCTTCGGTTTTTTTCGTTTGTTTGGTCTCATACTCTAAGTTTGTAAGGTTGTTTGTAAACGTTAAGCAAATATTGCAAATGCTGTATGGCTTTTCGCGCTGTAAGCAGTTTTGCTTCCGTTTCCGTTTTTACAAAAACGCACAAAAAACCCGAAAAAATTTTTTTCTTTCTCAGCTTAACAAATACAGTGTGCGCCAATGATAATCGTACAGAAAATGTTTCTTTAGAAAATATACAAACTTTCCAAGTTTCAGTACAAAATGTGGGCATAGCGCCTAATATTGGTTTAACCTGTTGGCGGTTTTACAGCCGCTTGTCTGGCAAAGTTGCCAGATCTTGAAAATATTTCATCTCAACTGTGATTAACTTAATGAAAGGCTTGCTATTTACGCATATGGAAAGCAGAATGCCGAAAGAATGGCTAAAAAATTTAAAACTCCTTGCAGGAGTTACAATTCAAACGTTGCCAATTTTTGTACTTTACGGGGTTGTTTATGGTCGTCAAAATCGCTCTACTGAGCAAGCACAAATGAGGCACAATAGCTTTTCTGTGAAGCAACTCTAAC
Source organism: Sarcophaga bullata (assembly GCA_005959815.1). NCBI lineage: Eukaryota > Metazoa > Arthropoda > Insecta > Diptera > Sarcophagidae > Sarcophaga > Sarcophaga bullata. The sequence goes on from QOCX01000589.1 coordinate 67,746, forward strand.
CATTATTTTTTGATTGCTGCTCTCGCACTATCGAGTTGTAAACGGCAGCGATTAGAATTTACTGTTCCGCTAGAAGTTGCGGCTTTCAGAAAATAGCCACGCATGGGCCAACATAGCCCGTTGAAATAGCATAAAAAAGATTTTTTTCTCTTCAACCTGATACCACTTGGTACCCGGTCTTAGTAGCTTATAATTGAAGCCACAATATTTATTTTTCTTATTAAAAATCGTTGTCTTCTCGACATAGCCCTCTTGCTGCTTGGACTTTTAGAAAATTTACTTCTCAACTTCTAAACGCTTCAAGCATCTTCAGTAGTTTGACGCCAGCTTTAGTTCCCCGAGCAGGAAAGGGTTTGAGCTTGAATTTCATAACAGAGAAATAAACAAGAAGAGTAGAATAGAAGCAAAACTTTATCCGGACCATCAATAATGCTTTGCTTGTCGTGAAGAATTCACCAATTAAAATGCAGTATGAGCTTCAAGCAAAGTCCTATTTCGTCAAGCACCATATTAGACAGTAAAGATGCACTCTTAATTGAACTTTATGAAGAGTGTCAAATGAAGCTCCTTTATCAGTAGAACCAATAACACTTAGCTTGTAGTGAAAACTTTACGAAATACAATGCAGTATGAGCTTCAAGCAGAGTCCTAATTCCCAGTACCCAGTATTCAATGTCAAGTAAAAACTCCAAAAACGACATTTTTTTATAGGTTGAACAGACGAATTGGCATAGGAACATGAAAGATCCCTTACATCCAGCTTATATCAGATTTACCGCAGTACCTAGCACTTCTCTTCAAGCATATTCTTCAAACACTTCATTTGCTTTAAGTGCACGAAACTTTTTTAGGAACAACGAGTTAACAAGTATTGTCTACGGCAAAAATGCAACTTGAACCCTCGCCTTTCAAATGCGAGATCGTTTGTTCTTAAGTAGGAAAAATTTTTGCCTGACAGAAGGACTTTCTAGTGGCATCATGCTGGCCACCAGGTCATGCGGAAATTCATGGCAATGAACGAGTGAATTAACTTGAAAGAAGGAAACGACAGTGCTTGAACCTTTCTGTCAAAGGGAACTTTGCTAGAATTGATGAAAATGATTTCACTCAAGCCAAACGGATTTAAGGCTACACAATGTAGGCTAAGGATAATAAAGTGCTGCAGTTCAGAATATGGATTCTATGATTAGGAAAAGCGAATCACCAGACAATATAATGGAAACTAGTGCAGCGTTAATGCATCTCGGAAGCACACATCTGGGTAATTATCAAATACTTGACAGGGAACAATCCTTGCCGAAACGAAAAAACAATGTAAGTTTGTCAGGGCAACAGAATTCTGATAGACATTATAAGGCTTTTTAACGCTGTACAAAAGATCATATGATCGCAGTACTCTAGCAGTACTCATGCAAAGGTATATCAATTAATAACATACATACACACATAATTGGTCATTACAATCGTTTAGTCAGTATTACGACCTAACTTCTCACACCACTGATGCTGTGTGTGCTAGTCTTGTACATTACTTACGGGACCCATAGTTTAAGTCGATTTCGAACGACAGATTTATTATAGATACTCAAAACAGAAAACAACAAAATATACACATCATACGGTACACTGAATTACACAAGCAAATACGTCGGGACATACAGTTTAAATTCGATTCCAAACGATTTCATTGCAATTTCATTTACCCACAGAGTTTTTGCCAGAAATCTGCTCCTGGAGGCAGTCGCCGAAGAAATATTTTTTTCATATTTTCGTTTTGATGTCTGACCTGGGGTTTGAGCCCAGGCCTCAAGTCTAATAAGCCAACACACTACTTATTAGGCTGTGGTGACTAGTATGCACTGCAGAAAAAATCACATCCATTACCAAAAGCAGAGTGCATAATCCAAATTTATTGATTCCATACTGTTTCCAGAACCTTACTGTACGATTTTCTTTGTTGCCCACTATCTTCCAAACAAATATCGGAAAAAGCAACAGTTTTTTGCAACATCTTTCCTACAGAAGAGGAACTAGAAAGTAGAGAGGAGCGGTGTTGGTTTGTAACAAACTGTCTAAACGTATACGAATACAATGGCAACAAAGAAGCCAAAGAAAAAAAACGGAAAACAAATGTTGGACCATAACATCTCGAATAAATACAGTTACCAGGCAGACTTGCTTTTCTTTCTTCTTCCTATGAAAGCCCAAAATTTAAGGAGAAGACAAAAACAACAGCAACACGGTAAGGAATGTAAGGCATTGTTGTAGAAAAACTGTTCGGTTCTGGGTACTATGTACTACGGGCAATAACGTGTAAAAAAAAAAAAGAATTAAAAAAGAAAGAAAATTATAAAAGAAAATATCCTTAAAAAAAAAAAAGAAAAAATGGAAAAAGAAAAACCCCAGAAAGAAACAACGAATGTCAGCAGTTTTACAAAAGAAACCAAAATTATGAACATGAACAGAAACAGACACGAAACTAAAAGCGCCCAAAAAAAAAAAAAAAAAAGGAATTGAAACAGAAAAATATGGAAAAAGGATGCGCAATAACACGCCACACAAATAAAGAAAAGAGAATCCTTTTTCGTTTATAAATATTTCATGCGTTCTAGCCATTTTAACCAAGAAAATCTTTTCCGTTTTTTGTTCGTTTTTTTTCTTACCAATTTCTGCATAAGTATGTAAAGGTATTTGTCTGTATGTATGTATGCTTGTGTTCCATTTTAATATTTGTAACCAAGAAAAGGATTATTATGCTCATGCATGTAACATTTCATTTCCATGGCTTCCCAATGAAAAACCCAACAAGAAATGCAAAAGAAAACAAGGAAACCTTATACTTCATTGTAAAGGACATTAAAAAAATGCTTCTTTTTTATGAGAAGACTCAAGAAAACAACAACAACAACAAACTATAACATCAACAACAAAAACAAAATGGAAGAAAAAGACTTAAAATGCAACATATTTTGCAAATATCGCATTTGCTTTTCATAAATAATTTATTGTGGTTGTTTTAAATCATGAGGCTTTTTTCATTAATACGGCATGTTTTCTTATTAAGATCCTGAAGCAGAAAAGGATAAAAGAAGGACCTTTAAATACATATCACAAAAAAAAACTGAAACTAACGGACGTGAATTGAATGAATAATGCACACCTTAAGGCTGCTAAGTTTATCAACAACAGTATTATACTGGCTACTATTGTGGTCAATACAATGGACGATGCTAAAGGCATAGGGTTTAGTCTACGTGATAGCTTTATAGTCTCAGACTTTCAGCAGTTTTAAGCTCTAGGTTTTATAAGTCCTTCAATTATCATATCAATACCTGAGACTATGCCGGATCACAATGCCATATTAAGTGCCTTATTCCCGTTTCTTCAGTTAGGATTACAATCTAGTTTCTCACACCACTTATGTTGTGTGTATTAATTTTATATATGAGTGGTCGGACCCACAGTTTAAAGTCGATCCATTACTACAGATTTATTGTTAATACTGTTACAACGATTAAAAATAAACTAAACAAACAAAAAGTACACAAAACAAACAATAACAAAATATACACATCATACGGTACACTGAGTTACACAAGAAAATATGTCGTTATTTACTGTTTTTAAAGACAATTCTGAACTACAGAGATTTTTGAGAAACTTTCCACAACAATTTTAGTTTACTCTCAGAGCTTTTTCCCGGAAACCTGTTGTGGGGAAGTGCATTTTATTGAAGATGTCTGAGCTAAGATTTGAACCGTGGCCTTACGTTTAATAAGTCGCACTACCTAATAGACTACCGTCAACTTCAGCGCTTGGTCTACGTGATAGCTTAAGACATCAGTCTGAAGTTCTAGGTTACATAAGCTCTTCAAATGTCATGTCAATAGCCTGATGGCCATACCTGAGACTATGCTGGATCACAATGTCATATTGAGTGCCTTAATATGAAAACATGTGCGCACTCAACTAATCTTTTAGACTCAGTGTTTATGCTATAAGGCATCAAAAATCGTATTTTATTCCCGTTTCTTCAGTCCAGATTACCACCCAGCTTTCACAATAGTAACGTAGTATGAGTTAATCTTATACATGAGTGGTGGGACCTACAGTTTAGAACCGACTTCGAAATACAGATTTTTTAAAAACTTTCTCAATTTTTATTTTACTGTCAGAGTTTTTGTTAGAAATCTGCTGAGAGGAAGTCACAGAGGAAATTTTTGTTCATATTTCGATTTGATCAAGATGTCTGATCAGGGGCTTGAACCCTGGTATTCACGTCTAATAAGCCAACATACTACCTACTAGACTACGGCGACTTCCAAATCCTGTTCACAAAAAAAAACAGTAGTCGACCAGCATATATTGGAACAGATTAGAGTCGAGAAGAGGAAAATATAATATAGTTTCAGCAAGATTAAGTGGAGTAGAGTAGAGTATAAAAGAGAGTAGAATAGAGTAGAGTAGTGATAAGCAGAATAGATAGGAGTATAGGGGCGAAGAGCAGAGTGAAATGGAGTAGAGTAGTGCTAAGCAGAATAGATAGGAGTATAGGGGCGAAGAGCAGAGTGAAATGGAGTAGAGTAGTGCTAAGCAGAATAGATAGGAGTAGAGTAGTGCTGATCAGAGTAGAATGGAGTAGAGTAGTGCTGAGCAGAATAGAATGGAATGGAGTAGTGCTGATCAAAGTAGAAAGAATAAAGTAAAGTAGCATAGCATAGAACAAAGTAAAGCAGAAGAGAGTAGAAGTGAGTTCTTATATCGGAGAAGGAGACCTTGAACAGATCAGCGATGTTATACGATATTTCTTGTTCTTTCCCACAGAAGTGTTTAGAGTTCTGAAGTGTTTAGTTCAGGATTACAACCTAGCTTCTTGCAACACCCATATTGTGTGTGATTTGACAGGTCGAAATGCCGCCAATTATTCCAACCATTGCTTCCATTGTCTTTGTACTTATTATCGTGTGCTACGGACTAAAATCAACATCGAAGAAAGAAAACATACCAGCCTCTGTATCGCATACAACTCTTAATTACTTAATTTGTCATTACAACCCTTTAGCCGGGATTACAACCAAGCTGCCTACAACACCCATATTGTGTTTGTGATAATTTTTTCATTCTTGTGGTAGTGGGACTTATATTTTGAAGAAATATTTCATGGCAATTTAAAGGTTTTAGATTTAAGCCATGAGTTCGCATCTAACAAGCCAGTGTGATGGATTACTAGACTACTGCAATATGAAAGAAAAGTATGCAACAGAGAAAATGTTCGTTTTTCTCTTTTCATCAAAAGATCGTTCAATTCCTAAATAAATTGAAAAGACTTGGAAATCTTTTCCAATTGCTTTTCCAAACGGTTCTTTGCTTTTCCTGTTTGCAGTGTTTTTTCACAAGAAAGAAAAAGAGGCTAGAAAATGTCATTATTAAGCAGAATATGGCTTTAAGCCAGCCTTTTGCAATCTCAAAGTTATTAAATTATTTGTTTCGCTTACACAAAAGCCCCAAAAATCACTCGCCTATTTTGTAATGAAAATGTGAAACAAAAAAGAGGAAAAAAAGAGAGGAGAAAACTACACAGAAAAATCCTTTTCAAAGCATAACAAAATTTTTTTCCTTGAGCGGCGACATTCTTTTGTGTATGTTTGATGCGATGAGTCATTAAAACAGAAACAAAAAAAAAAACAAACCAAAACCAGCGGCTGTTATATGACAGTCAACCGGCTTGTATGAATTTCAAGAAGAGAACAAAAAAAGGACACTGAAATTGGAATATAAAACACACTGACATGTAACGAAAATTGTGGACACAGAACGGGAAAAACAAGAAACAAATCATGGCATAGCCTTTATGGCCATTATTTCGTTACAACTTCAGAACAGCAACAAAAAAAAACCCGTATAAACTCGGCTCTTTGTTTTCCAAATATTGTATCAATAACTTGATAGGAGGAGACAAAAACAAATAAAAAAAATTTTCTTTTTTTGTTGTAGTTTTTCCTAGTTTTTGAGGCTTTTCAATAGCTCTCCTTAACAATGTAACAGAGAGTTTGGGTTCGATGATGTTATGATGATAGTTTTTGGTTTCGTTTCGTAATCAGCATCATTGGGTTTTTGACGGGGAAGAGACAAATGGTTTTTATCATCATCTACTCCACTCAACATCATTAGGTCAGAGGATAAGAATTCCTTGAAAATATTTGAAAAGCATTCAATGAAGCTTAAAATTCAATTTCATAACGTTCGAAACAATATGGAATGTTGCTTCTAATGCTGCTGTTGTTGTTAATAATTTTCCTTGATTTTTTTCCTTCTCCTTCTTCTTTCTTTTCTTCTCATTTCATTCATTTATTTGGCAATATTTCTTTGGAATATTTCGTTGAAATCTTTATTTTTGTCAGTTTGTTTGCCATGTTTTAAGGATTTTTAATGTTGAAATTTGTAAAGAAACACCAATACACTGTCATGTGTTTCCTCTCTTTCTCTCTCTCTCTCTCTCTCTCTCTCTCTCCTCCTTGTTTGTTTCCCATTTCATATTTAAGTTCCCCTTATGACTCTTCCAAATCTTTTCATGTCTGTCAATAACCATCGTGTTAGAATTGTTTTCAAAACAAATTTCGCCAACAGTTTTCTTTCGCTTTTCATTTGTTTTTCTTTCTCTTCTTGTGAATTGCTATTCACTGTGGAGTAATATTTCATTTTCTTTATTCTCTTCTCCTTCTTTTGATAGAAAGTGTCATATGGTCTGTTAAGTTTTCATGTTTGTGTTCAGCATATGATTGGCAAAATTTATTATAAAAACCATTATGTTGCTGGCTTCTGTAGTTCAAGCGGCTATCGATATACGCTGTTGCAGGGAATTGCAACACACACCGCTCGGGACAGGTCAGAATAAAACCCTAAAATCCATGAAACTATTGTGACCAGAAAAAATGTCTATTTTTAGAGTTCAGCTTTTGATTAGAATTCTGGAAAGCTGGTGATATAATCTTGTAAACTTCAGAATTATTGTTGGTCAGCTTTATAACGCGCACATATTGTGGTCAAGAAGTAGTTTCTCATTATTCCTTACCGGATACTCAGTGTCATTTAACCTCCTTAACGATTAGAAAGAATATGCTTTAATATGTTCGAATAAAAAGTGGCTATTAACCCATGAGAACACATGGTTTCATGTGACACACTTAGGTTACATGTGACTTAATTTAATGCCACAGTCGTTCACTTAAATGGACACATCCAAAGCTTCTGATTCTTTATAGAACCCTGAGTATATGCTTATAGAATTCAAGATTTCTTAGTTTTTTCCTCTTTCTCCTCCTTACACGAGTTGTAGAGAGTTATAGTCAGTGAGCAGTTACTATAATGCCGGCGGATCTTTGTAACTGCTTTGTCAAGATGGAAGTCCCACCGCCATAATAGGCATCTATAGATCAAGACAGATTCGCCTAATGCTTTATAGAGTTCTGTGTGCGAAACCTCCGTGCAGTTGTTAAAATACTTGACTGAAGAACCAACAGAAATGGGCAATTCGTGCCCATCCCTTGCAATAATTTATTCAGGAAGTTTCCAGAACCCTGCTATCGGTCAGATAGAACAACCATAAACAATAAACATCAAGGGAATGTCAGACAGCGGCGCTATCTTCTTCATACTTTTCCATTGCAAGGCAAAAAAAAATTGATAATTAAGGGTCATAATATTGGAAATAGAGGCTAACGGTTGATAATTTCAAAGAAATATGACCTAATGACCCCTACAAATCATAAGGCATATCAGGCAGTCATCTTTTCGGGACACGCTGGTTTACTGATGTGATCGCTGAGTGGTAAAGGAGTTTCACTGACGAAGAAAAATTTCTTCCAAAAATTGGCTTTGAAAGCCTACTGCTCAGACATACCTACGACGTTCTGAATAATCAATCGGCTTTAATTGCTATATAGATAGGTATTCCAATTCCAATGTAAAATACATTATAATTAACTGTAAGATGAGCTTGATGCTTGAGAAGGGATATACGCATTATACGCAGACTTACTTTAACAGAACCCATGTATTCAGTATTACGTACCTTGCTATGATGCTTCTCACACCATTCAAGTTGTGTGTGTTAATTTCTATACATGAATAGCGGGACCTACAGTTTAAAATCCACTCCGAATGACAGAGTTTTGAGAAACTTTTTCATGTCAATTTTATTTTATTTTCTCACAGAGTTTTTGCCAGAAATCTGTTAAGGGGAAGTGGCCGTAGAAATATTTTTTCCTATTTCGTTTCGATCTGGGGTTTGAACCGTAACCTCATGCCTAATAAGCCAACATATTATCTACTAGACTAAGGCGACTTTAGACTCAGAGTACATTTACATAGATTGGGGAGCACAACATGTACAGTGAGCGTCAAAAAAAAACTCTACCTTCTACCATTTAAGGATAGTGCCCGAAAAAATTTGACAAAATTTTAAAATTTTTTATTTTTTCAATTTTAAAAACTGATTATGAAACAATTTTAAAATTAATATAACGGCAATTTATAAATTTTTTTTAATGTTTGGTTTTTTTGACGCTCACTGTAGATTCTGTAATGATAAAAAGAAATCATCAAAACACATTTTTGAAGGCTTTGGTACAAGGAATAGCAGCCTTCATTTGAACACCATGTTAGGAACGACTTTAGGCACGAAAGTCTACAGCTGTACCACAGTCTAGGACCCTTAACTTGGGCCTACTATTCCTGTTTCAATTGTTTTTCAGCTGTCCCAACCTCTTTATGCATGCAGGCCTTTTGAAAAGTTCTTTACAATACATTTGCCTGTCATTACTTGTGCTTATGCCTGATAAATCGTTTGTATGTATTTGTCTTGCAACTATTATTTGCAGATTGGATATATATGTGTACCATACGTACTGACTCTCTTAAGATGTTCTTTACATTTGTATTTGTATTGCATTTCATTTCATTTACCCTCACAAATATATTCCATAAATCAATACAGTTAAGCTGTATTATACCATTGGATATTTGATGAACTCTTCCTTTAAGCTGCTCTTTCTTTTACTTCTTCTTCTTCTTCTTCTTCTTCTTCTGCATTTCCAATATACCACATTATGAGGCTTATTTTACAATACTTTTCACCCCCCAAAAAACTTTAGGTTTTTCAAAAAATCTTCTTTTCTTTAATAAAAAAAAAGGAAATTGTCATAAAAAAGCCTTCCCCAACAAAACCGATTGGCATCAAGTTAGTGAACAGAAGAAACTCTGCCAATAATTCCTTTTCAAATTAAAAAGCCTTGAAAGGGAAACAAAAAAAAAATAAAAACAAGCCGCGAATAAATAAATTCTTTTAAAAACATTATCGAAAACGCAGGAGAGAAAACATTTTTGTTTTCATTTTTTTTTACGTATTTTTGTACTTAAAAAATAATTTTTTTTGGGTTGTATTGTTGTTGTAAGGCACACAACAACAGTGCAACAAAAGAGAAAAAAAGAAATAAAAGGAAACAGCAGGTGTTTGGTTTTCTTTACAAAAGTGCCATGACATACAACCTCAGCTCTCAGCTATTGTCAGAAGGGAAAACATTTCAATTTCCATTCATTCATTCATTCATTCATTCATTCATTCTCTGTTAAGTAAAAGAGTATAGCATAAGTAAAGGAAATGTTTAAACAGTGAAGCAACAACAACAACAATACAAGCAACAACAAACAACAACAACAACAACCAGATAGAAATAAAAAGTTGTTAATCTTTTTTCGGGTATTAAACAATTGTTAAGATCTGTACAAAAATTATTTGCATAACTGCGGTGTTAACCGGGTACAGCAAGTTTGAATTTCTTTTTCGAAAGCATACCAAAAAAACACACAAGCTTTCATAAGCATTGTTATGTCAAACATGACAAATAAATGGACATTAAAGAAGTTGAATTGATGATATCATCATTCCCTGAATGTTCACAATCTTTTGCAACATTTTCTATTACTAAAGGGTGGGCCATTTAAAAGTTTAAATTTAAAAATAAAAGAAAAGAAAAACGGTTTGAAATATTTTTGTTGCGAAGTACCATTTTTCCGGTTAGAAATAGCTGCCGCAGCTGGCCACACAGTACCTCACCGGATCGAATCAATTTTCATTCACTTTTTCGAGTGTACGGGGACGTATCTCCGCAATGACATCACGAATGTTGGCCAATTTCTCAATTGTCGCTCTGGTTTGTCGGCATAACACTTTTTTTTACGTCGACCCACAGAAAATAGTTCGACGGATTCAAATCGCAGCTTCTTGGCGGCCAATTGACATCAACAATCGTTCCACGCAATAAATCGATTGTGACATAAGATATGAGACAAGTTGCACCATCTTATTGAAATCGAACATCGTTCACATCATTTATTTGACTGTCTCATCCGATCGAATAAATTTTCGTACAATTTTCGAGTACACAGGCTTGTATCTCTTCAATGGCTTCACGAATTGGCAGCCAATTGGCATCACAATTTCAGCGGCTAATTAAACGATTATCAAACGTTTGAAGCAATAAATCGTTTGTGACATGAGCCAACATCGTTCACATCATGCCAGGAAGAGCGGGCAAAAGAAATCGGTTATCTTGGTGAGATAGATAACACCATTGATTGTAATGGTTACTCCGTCTTCATTTCCAAAGAAATATAAGCCAATGATTACACGTCAAATCATAGCTTCTTGACGGCCAATTGACATCAACATTTCGGCTAATTAATCGGCCATCAAACGTTCGACGCTATAAATCGATTGTGAGAGCGGGCAGAAGAAATCGGTTATCATGGTGCAATAGGTCGATAGTCGCTATTTATCGTAATGGTTGCAACGTACTCATTTGCAAAGAAATATAAGCCAATGAGGCCTCCGCCCTCCGTCTCTGGCAATATAGGTAGTGGCTTCTGTAAGACTACTTGTGGGTTTCCTGCATCCTAAATACGGCAATTTCGCTTATACCCATATAGACCCATCAAGACATTAACATACCCATTCATACGAGAAGACGACTTTTTTTTTGCAAAATTCAGATCATCGTGCAGTCCATCGTTGGGCCATTTAGCGAATACGATGCGGAATGTCATGCGGCTCGAACCAATTGAACTTTTTGAAGGCAATATATCGAGATCTTTTCACAAAATTCGACGTCTACTTGTGGGCGAAATGTTCAATTCTTGAGAACGATGACGAGTTAAGATTAATGGATGCTCATGCACACTCTCAGTTACAGCTGTACGAGCACGCTAAACTGGTACGTGAAATTTTCAAGTCTTGAAAACGATAACGAGTTGATGCTAATGGATGCTCATGCATTCTCTCAGCCACAGCTGTACGAACATACTCACATCTTAAAGCATCAACAATGAAAGTAGTTTCACGAACCTTAACAATATACTTGCGTGTATCGGGCACAGACGTTCCTTCTCTGCTACCAAATTTTGTACGACATTTACGTGCAATTTCCAAGCAACTTTGTCTTCATTTTGGAAATAAATTTCCAATAAATTCCAGCTTAAGAGTAAAGCTTGATATCTTCACTGCATATGCTGAATGTTGTGATAGATGGCCTAGCCGTTATTAGATCAGCCCGAATGCAGCAAGATTTTATTGCTTTCCAACCTATACCTGAGAGAGCCTATACACGGTGGGAAAGGATAGAGAAAGGTGTACTCAAAACTGTACTGGAAGTTTTCTTCGCTTTTAAGAGTTTTTTTTTTATTTATTTTTCCACCAACACTTTTATCATCTTTTATTTCTACTGATTATTATTCCTTCTTTTTGGAAAACTTTTTTCTTTCTCTCTCTCTCTCTCTCTCTCACTCTCTCTCTCTTTCTCTTAGCGTTATTGTGGTTTCTGTTGTTTTCATTGTTAAAGAAAGAAAAAAAAAGAAATTAAAGTTGAAACAGGAGTGCTGAAATGCTAAAACGCATTGCTTTTCATTCCAATTTTCCTCATTTTCTTTTTGCATTTTTATTAAATGCATTGGCATTAATGCCGCAAACGGAAAATGGAAAACTTTTTTCCACACAATACAATACAATTTAAAGAAAAAAAAAACGATGTTGAAAAGGCATAGAGCAAGAAAAAAGAGAGAGAGAAGAGAGGGAAAGAGCGTTAGAGAATGAGTGGAAAGATATCATTGCCATGCAACTGCTGCCATACATTTACCAACAACTTAGTGTAGAGTGTTGAGCGTAAATACTTAAAGGATGCTCTTATAATTTTAAGCAGTGCAAACAGCACGAGCACAAGCACCAACCCAGCAGCAGCAGCAGCAGCATCATCATTTCATTTTTAATCCTCCATTCATTTTAATACTTTTAAACCACATTCTGTTTATTTGATCTGTTTTATTATAATTTTTTCTCCTTCTTCCGTCTTCTTCTTCCTCTTCATCAAATAAAGTTAATAATTCTTCTTTTTTCTGCTTTCTGTTCCTTCTGAAGAAATCACTTTTTTTTAATAAAGGATTATGAAAATGAGTTTCTTAAGTAGTTTACCATCGAACAAAACCAACATCTCCCTCTCACTCTATTGTATTAATATTACCACAAACGCATTGGAGACAGAGAAAAAAATTTTTTTTAAAAAATAATTCCAAGAAAATTGTTTATAATTATTAATCAAAATGGGAGTCACACACACAGAGAGAGAGAAAGAGTGAGAGCGAGAGTGAGAGTTGTGGTAAATGTAAAGTAATTGGGCCTTAAGGCCACTTATGGCCTTCATATAACGTAACTTCTCCTACCATTGTAGACGTAATTAGCGTTCAATTATCTTTAAAATCTGGCTCATTTGGTTTGCAGTAAAAGGCCAAATTAAAGGCCAATTTGCTATGATTACACGCCGTAGTCTAGTAGGTTGTGTGTTGGTTTATTAGGCATGAGGTCTCAGAACTAAAATGTGATTTCCTCTCATCAGATTCCTGGCAAAGACTTTAAAAGAAAATAAAATTGCCATGAAAAAGTTTCTTAAAAAATCTATCAGCTGGAGTACTCTAAAAACGACGTATTTTCTTGTGTAATTCAGTGTACCGTATGATGTGTAAATTTTGTTATTGTCTGTTTTGTGTACTTTTGTTCGTTTAGTTTATTTTTAATCGTCCTAAGAGTATCAATAATAAATCTGTAGTTCAGAATTGACTTTAGACTGTGAGTTCCGCCACTCTTATAAATAAATTAACACACACAATATAAGCGATTTAAGAAATTGTGGATTTGTGAAGAATCCAAGCATAGCCATCATCATATCATTGTTTACTTCAGATGCCAGCGGTCTCAGGATGCTAGAGGCAGCTGTTGCTCAAATAAACAAATCGTTTGAGAGTAGATGCAAAGCATCAAAAGACTACGAGGGTCCAATACATAGAGATTTTTACGTTCTGGCAAGCGTGAAGAGTGAAGTAGTATGGGAAGCTGGGTCGTAATCCTAACTGAAGAGTTGTAATGGCCAATTATGTACGTATGTGTTCATAATAGAGAATCTTACCAGGTTTAAAACATATTTTGTTCTGCATTTATCCATATCGGATCAAAAATGTCTAGACTTCTCTGCAAATGAGTTCATTATGCCATTTTTTCTTTTCTAATGCATGAAATTGTGTGAAAACATTTGTTTGTTGATCTGTGAAGACATACCAAACGCTGGCATGAATTCATTTGCCGATTTTGTTGTTACCTTTTATGTCCACGAATCTTGCTATTTTCGCACAAAAAATCCTCTGGGGCATTAACAGCACGATTTACAGGATTCAACTGAAATAAGGCATGAGACTTTAAGGCCATTACAACCCTTCAATCAGGATTATGGCCTCCTCACACCACTTATGTTGTGAATGGTAATTTTATTCACAAGTGGCTTGACCTACTGTCTAATAGTGACTTCGAGCGATAAATTTTTGAGCAGCATTTCAGGGCAGTTTTGTTCTTTTCTAAAAAAAAAGCTGTCTTATTTCAATATTTTGTTTAGAGACTGCACTTAAGTGTTGTTTGTGAACGTTGCAGTCTATTGATGGCATGTTGGACTTCTATGCAAAAATCTTGAGTTGAAGCCTTACCCCTGATATCTTGAGAAAAGAAATACTTATTTCGGCGATCAAACCTCAGCAGCTTTTAGCAAAACTTTGGGAATAACTAATTGCCATATAAAGGGCATTTGTTGAGGTAGTACAGGGTGTCATGCTTTACTGCAGTGTCGTAATGGAAGGGCTGACTGATACTCTAGTCGTGGAGCTCTAATTATTTAATATCCCCTAGTATAACAATGCTGATTCAAACTTTTTCTGAAATTCGCTTTCCACTTTACTGCGTCTATGTAGCAGTGCTTGCGATGGTACCAAAAGCTTTCTTGAAATCGTTGAAGAATTAATACAAGGACATACGCTATTCCATAGATTGATAGCGTAGCTTTTCTTTGGCCAGAATATTTTAGATTTTCTTTGTTTTGATACCTTCCCTGTATAATAATTGTTTTTCCAGTACCNNNNGGAGTATATGGCTGCCACAAAGCATTTCTGTCCTGTTTACGTTTCTTTAATCTATTTTTGTTGCTGCAGCTAAGCAGGCGATTGGTCTGCTGTTGCAAGTCCTAGGAAAATGGATCGAAACAATAAAGATAATCAATGTTTTATTTTGGATACATGTTGCCATACATAGTTTTGTATACATGTTGCTAAACATACTTATTGATACCTTGGAGAGAAATTGATGTATTTTTACAAAAATTTTATTTTCCTTAATGGAATAATTGCAACTCCATATTAAAAAGTAAAAATAATCTCTGAGTTGTTTGTTATTATTTTCAAAAAAGAAAAATAATTAAATTTTGTTTTCTCAACAAGTCTTTTCATATTTTATTTTGCCCGTGAGTGAGTGAGTATTAAAAGTGCTGTCTAGGGCTGCATATTTTCACAATTAAAGTTCTTCTTCTTCTCTTCTTCTTTATTTTTTGTACAAAATTAAATGCCCGCAATGCAATACGGGCAAAAAGTAACCGAAAAAGAGAGAGAGAGAGAAAAAAAAGAAAATATTCCAAGCAAAACACAATATTTTACTTAAAAAACAAATTGTTGATGGCGGCAACAATTTATCAACAACCTCGGTACAGAAGACAGAAAACAATCATTCACTCAAAATGTCGAAGTTTTTTCTCTTTCGCTTTTAAAACAGAAAACAAAACTTATAAAAAAAGAGAGGTTAAAAGCATAAAAGAAAAACCCACGAAATAAACAACAAATTGAAACCGCAGTTTCGGCACCCAAAAAAACAAAAAAAAAATGTTTCTTTCTCTTGTTATAAAAACAAAAACAAAAATAACAAAAAAATTCCTTAAAACCATATACACAGGCACGCACACACACACACACACACACACACACACACGTATATGTCAATGAGAGGAAAAACAAAAAGAAAAGAGTACGTTGGAAAAAAACTTGCCACTTAAAGTGAAACACTCAACGGGAGAAACAAAACAAAAACAAAAAAAACGAATGAAATTGTTGTAAATGCAGGTGGAAACAAAAACAAACAAAAGAAAAAAACAACAAGTAACTCTAAAACAATGAGAAGCAAAAACTTTAATGAACAACTGTGGTTTTTATGGTTACACTTGCTCATTCACTCTTTGACTGCCTCTCTCTCTCATTTATTGTACAACTCATGTACACACACAGTACATCATTTATATTCCCGTTACATTAATGAACAAATAATTTTTTTCAATACAAGAAACAAGAGTTTTTCTTTAACTTACAAGCCCAGTAAAATCAAATGCAAAGAGAGAGACGAGAGAAAGCAAGAGAGAAGTAAAAGAGGGAAACTACATATATCAGCCAACATCAATTAGTTAAAAGTATCAATAGAAGAAACCACAAACTAAACAGCTCATAGAAAAACACACAAACACACACACCTACAGAGCAAGAGAGAGAGAGAGAGAGAGAGAGAGAGAGAGAGAGAGAGAGAGAG